>SZWC01004938.1:11061-33043 GCA_023375785.1 Penium margaritaceum
CCCCCCCCCCCCCTACTGCGGCCACCACCACACCACGTGGCTCTGACGGCACCAGGGGTCCCAGTCGACAAAGGCGTAGGAGAGGCAGAGCTGATAGTTGCTAATGCCTCTGTGTCTCCACGCTGTAGGCAAGTGTCATGAATCCCCTCCTTCCATTCTAAGAACCAGGAATAGAACAAGGACATCAGAGTGCCTTCATGGCCTCCAAGATCTTGAGGTCAAAGTCAACAAGGATCTTTGTGTAGTTGGGAGTTGCACAGTTCTAGATGGTGAGAAGAGCGGAGAGTGGGGGCGGGCCAGCCTTGCCGAACCGACGGAGAAGATCATGCGCGCGGTGCCAATAGGTGGTGAAAAAATCCGAGTCACCCATCCAGAGGTCGCTAGAACTCCTCAAGAGGCAAGTGATGACGGGATGGCCAGAAGGACGGTAGGGACGTGTGAGGGTACTCCAGGCCTCATGGGGGTCAGGGTCGGAGCCGGTAGTAGGATCACTGATGAACGGCTCAAGGTTAGTGCGATCACTCTGTGCTGCGGAGAAGACAAGGGCCCTAGCTGCACGGCCTGCATCAAACAACTACTCGGGAACAGAGGAGTCATATTTTAGGGTATAGTAGGGCAAGAGACCCTCACCCTGAGCCCACAGGCAAAACACTAACTCCCAAACTCAAGCTGAGGTGGCGGTGTCTCAAAATCCTTTGGCCTGCGCTGAGTACTGGCTACAATGCCTAGGGGCCCTATGACACTGGAGACAGACTGTTGCTGCTACTGGTACTGCTTGGCTACTATCTGGGCCGCAGCAGAGACGGTGGGACCATGCTGACCATGAAGAGGCAGCTGGACTGAGGTAGTTTGGATGGCCGGTAAGGTGGCCAGGAGTATCCACAGGTCGTCAACCTACTGCTGAAGACCGGCAACAGGGTCCATCGGTGGCGTCCCGCTTGCACAGCTGGAGTGTATGGTACTAGTGGTTCCAGGTCCGGGCATGGTAGCGGGTGGCGGAAGCTGCCACTAGTACTCTGGTTTTCACTGAGTGACAGTAAAAGTTGTCCAGAAAAAATCAGTGACTACTTTTCTGGGCGATTCGTTTGAAGGAGATAAAACTGACATTTTTTTGGTTTTGTTTGCAATTCAGTTCTCGGGTATCCCTCCTCGAGAAATGAATGATATGCCTAGTTTTTTTCTTTGGTTGGTGGCTGGCCGCCCGTTCGAGCTGCGCGGAAGCCTGCACGTCTTCTGCAAATTGTCCGTGGCACCTACTGCTGCCACTACTACTGTTGCTACTGCTACTGCTGCCGCTGTTGCTGTTGCTTCTGCAGCGTGATGCTGCTGGTATTGGTACTGTTGCGTGCTGTTTCTACGATCGCCACGAGGTGCTGCTGTTGCTCTTGCTGCTACCACTGCTGCTGTCGCTACTGCTGCTACGGCTGCTGATGTTACTCTGCTATAGCTGCTGCTGCGCCGGAACGGCTGCCACACAGCTGCTGCGCGATGCTCAGCTGCCACGCGGTCGCTGGTTCTGCTACAACTGCTGTGCGGCTGCTGCAGCCTCGCTGATTCCATGTTGTATGCAGCCAGCGAGGAGGAGCGAGAGTCCTTTTTTCTTTGCTTCTCAGATCTCCCGTCAACTGGTTTAGCGGGGCTGAATCCACAGGTGCTGAAGTGGCTGCACTCGACAAGAAGTGTGTGCCGGGTACAGAGAGGAGGAGATAGAGAATTTTTTTTTGGACAGCAAGGAAACTTCCTTGCTGCTTGGCGGTGCCTTTGCCACATGCATCGGCTCCGCCGTCGGCATTGTGCCTCTTTGCGTTGGCCGCATGACTGCCTACACTTCCACCCCCGTAGGGTCAATGTTGCAAAAAACATTTTGGCAACCTTTCCCCTGCATCGTGAGCGTTTTGAAGTTGCCACCAGGCAAGGCCAATTCTGCCGGGAAAAGGCGGCAAACTTTCCCCTACACTGGCGCGTATGGGTTTCCACTTACGTTGTCTGACACCTGTATCTGCTGCTGCTCAGTCAGCTGCATCCGCTATGCTATCACTCTGATACCAAAAGAGAACCCATCTAGTGTGCATGTTAAGACAGCAATGTTGTTGATGCAACGTGCGGGAGCCCATGCTCGGTGCTTGCCACTGCCGCTAATGTAAAGCCACAGCGGTTCTGCTGCCCCCTTTTTCCGCTGCACTAGAGTCTGAGTTTGAGAGCTCCGGTTTGTTACTCAGAAGTGCACACACCAGACTCAGCGCCAGAACTACTGTTGGAAGGAAGCAATGACTGAATTTACAACAAAAATGAGGTTTGGTGAGGGGCCCCTCCGATACTAACCTAGGCCCTCACCTCTGTGATGCTTGTTACTCAGTCTATCAACCAAGTAGGAAAATGCACTACTTTCTGGCCTGTGGGGTTTTATTGGTGAGCCCTTCCAGAGGACCGACAGCCCGAAATTCGAGCGTCGTCTGTTTTTCCTGAAAACTGGACCATACCAAAATATGCACACTGCAAACGCATTCGTGCAGTCAGAATCAGCTCAAAAAATCACACATAACAGTTCTGGCTGCCTGAACCTCTGCAAACCCTATGCTACTCAGAGCCGCCTATGACTGTCGGTGACCTGAGTGACGGTGGGTGCTGCTGATGGAGCTGGACGCGCACTGCTGCCAAGTGGAAGACTTTACACAAGGAGAAGGAAGCCACGCCACTGACAACGATGTAACGTCCTCTCCATTGCTAAGCACCCGCCATCAACAACGTCTGCCGAGTCAGTCGTCTGCACGAGCATGTACACCAGCCGAGAGGTCACAACACAGATCACTGAGATAGTGCATTCCCAATCCAGAACAAAATGGGTATGGGTGGTGGTAGTAAGTAGTACATAAAGTTAACAGCAGTGAAGGTTTCTATTCATGGAATAGGTAGCCTGTCATTGCTGCCAATCTCACACAAAGGGCAAGAACTGTGCTGGCAAAGATCTCTTCACCCTGTGTGTTGAAGACGATCCTCAGCTGCCAGAAGTTTTGTGACAGAACCTTGATCACAAAACATATGGCGGGTGGACTAAGAAATGAACCCAAAAAGACATCAAATGTACCTTTGAGATCAGCAAGCGGGACCCTCAGCTGCCAGAGTTTTTGTGATAGAATTATGATCACAAAACACATTATTGTTCACTAATCAATCAATCCAAAAAGGCATCAAGTGTAACTTTGAGATCAATAAACACTGCCAGGGTATTTTTATATCCATGTGAATGATAGAAATGAATCATTGAAGAACCACCAAAGCATGACTCGGTAGCGTGCTGAAGTCACAGACAGATATCATTGAACCTGCCTTCATATCAACACACCAAATCTCATTGTTTCTCGTGTATCTGGAGTTTTAATGTTGTTCATGCCTTCCTCCACATTAAGTATGTTTGAAAGATTGGACACAACCAATGTGGTCACAGTTGATCCATCTACAAGGGGGAAACCACGACAAAGTGAACACTATCCCATGATCTGAGGGCCTCTTGACCAGAAATGTAGAGATACTGGTATGAGGAGGCATGAGAGTTTGAATAAAAACACCCCATGAGCCCAAATAATTCAAAAGAACCACTTGAAGAGGACCACACACCAACAGCACGGATTGCCTTCACAAACATTTTGTATCCAAATGAACGGAGATCAGGCCGCTACTTTTCCATGCTCACAGATGATGTTGACCTCCATTTGCACAAGATCACACACAGATCACACACAGGAAGGTGTTCAGTGAAGAATTGCTTGATGTATGAATGAAGGAAGCTGGATTCTGTGGTATTAACACAAGTACTCCAGTTATCCCCCATATTTTGATGCAAGGCAGTAATGGATGCAACTCACCAAACACACGCAACAACCACATGCTATCTGCCGCCTCTAAGTCCAGTGCAATACACTCAGCCCTTGTACAGCTGCATGAGATGCACCCCACAACCTTCTAGCATGGTCAATATCAGTGTAACCTTCTAGCACCAAGGAGCACTGTCAGCAGAAGCAATGGGCATGTCAATGGACGCACAGAACTTCCCGTTTAGCTTGTGATGTTGCAGGAATGGTGTCTTCAGTGGGAAAGTGGGAGAACTGTACAAGAAGAAGATTCACCAAAAGGGCAGTATCTGTGCCAGTTGATGTGGCCAGATACATCAGAGAGCCAGGGATACACAAGCCTTGGGTTGCATTGACCGGCTTGCCCAGATGCACTGCTCCACCTCCATGGCATCCTGCCCTTCACGTGTCACAGCATTGGATGCACAGGGAACACGCCAGTGTCTCTGGAGAGTGTGCCTGGAGAAGGGAGGATGCAGTACCATCGATCTCACTCTGTTTCAATACCAAGAAACACCAGCTGGTCCAAGGTTTTTCATCAGGTAGGCTGTACGGAGAATCACCTTGGCCACCTCAACGGCTGCCTTGTTAGCCGACGCAATCAGGAGTTTGTCAGAGTAGACCAAGACAATGGTGAAAGGACCAGAGCCTTCACTAATGAAAAGTGAAGGGCTGGTGGTTTTCTGCACATAGCCCGATGAGGTTTGGTTAATGGAGGGCTCTCTACACACACTGGATTTTCACTGTGTCCCTGTGGTATGTGATTCTGTCCTATATTAAGCATTTTACCACTCTCAGTGCTTGATTTTTTCCTGTATGAAACGCTTGATCCCCACCACCATGGAAGGGGGTCCAGTGCATGGGGGTATTGTACGAGGGAAATGCGCTTGTTCCCCATTAAAAATACACTTACCCCCTTCTCAGTGCATGATTTTATCTTGTATAGGAGGGTCCAATGCGTGGGGCTAGTACATGAGGGCAATACGTTCAGTCCCATATAATAATGCACTGATCACACACTCCATACGTGATTCGTCTTATATGGAACGTTGGGCCCCCACTCCTCTGGTGGGGTCCAGTGCGTGGGTGCAGTGTATGAGGGCAGTGCACCCATTCTCCATACAGAAACACGCAGATCACGCACCCAACGCGTGACTTTGTCTTATATGGATCACTGAATCCCACTCATGTGGAGGTTCCAGTGCATGGGGCTAGTGTATGAGGACAGTGCACTTGTTCTCCATGTAGAATTCCACTGATCACGTACTCAGTGCATGATTTCACGCTATGTGGAATTCTGGACTTACAATCCTAAATGGGGGTGCACTGCATGGGGCTAGTGTGCAGCGGCAATGTACATTCCTCCTCCATGTAAATGTACACAAATTACACACTCAGAGTGTAGAAACACTTTTAATTGAACACCATTGATAGCAGGGTCGATTTCACGAGGAGCGTCTGTTGTTCGAGGTGCCAGAACAGCCCGATCAACTTCCCCACACACTGGGCATTGACACACTGAGGGGAATGGGTAGGCTGAACAGACAAAATCCTTGGTAGATTACGATATGTAAACGACTCAAAGAACAGGGTGTCCCTGGTATCAAGACGGATCTCAGAACCACCAAGCCTTCGTGCATGCTGCAATCCTTGAAAGAGCATTAATAAGACTACTGGGTGACACTTTGGAAATCTGTTTCTCCTCAGTGACCCAGAAACAAGAAAGGGATTCCCAAACATGTTAGGCATGGTTAATCATGTGCTTTTTATACATTGCTTGATCTGTGTATACAGAACCGCTTCAATGTGAAGTTTTTAGGAAAGTTAGCTGTCTACCCTTGCACATTTTTTTACTCATGGGTCAATGGACAACAACCTTCGATGTCCAAAAAATGATTTCTTACAATCATTTGTAGAAAGCCAAACAATTATGATGTTTTTTCATAGGTTTTCTAAGAGTTCCACTACTGTGATGATTTTTGTCTCATGTTTTCATTGGAAAATCCGGAGCCAGCTTTACAAAACTGACATTTAGTAGGGTTTAGTCTGTAAATTGATGATTTCTGACTTGCCAACGTCCGTTAACCCCCCCACCCTCCGCCCCACCCTCCCCCCTCCCCCCCAAACCCCCAAGAATATTGGGGGAGTGTATTGGGACTTGTGTTTGGTGCAGATGACCCAGACTAAATACATGTACAAGAAAATCTGGCTATTTTTAGGTTCTTCATCAGATCTCTCAAGAAGACACGTTTTTGTCTTTGAATTGACTCCCTCCTAATACACCTCCCCATGTATTTTCCCAGTAAATTGTTGGCCTTGGGGGGGGGGGGGGGGGGGGGGGGGGGGGGGTCCATTGTCAACAGTTGCAACTATCCCCCCCCCCCTTCCCTCAAACATCCAAAGTGTATTGGGTGAATGTATTGGACGGTGAATGGTGCAAAATATGATGACTGCAAGAAAAATGTATACCATGAGAAATTTTTTGGGGAACCCAAATTATGAACAAAAATGATAATGAATGTGAACAAAAACACATGTTCAAGAAAAAACAATCCTGGATTTTCTCCTGATAGATCTTCACGGGAAGAAATCCATATTTTGTTTATACATTGCCAGATTCTTCATTAGAATCATAACTTTGTACAACTTGGTTCATTACTATATAGGAGAAAAAGGAATGCAAGAGGTATGCACAAATCATTGTCCAAAGACGTAAAACTGAATCCCATCACATGTGTTGAACACAAACTTTGTGCAGATCTATGCATTCATAAATCCAGGTCATTCAATGCTTTCATAAGTGCCTTCAAGCTCTCCGTTCAATGAATGCATGCCCATCAATGGATGGCAAGCATCCACTTCTAAGAGATCCAAACATGAAATGTGCTGGTGGTAAGAAAAAAATTCTGAAATGTAAAATAGCCTATCAGTTCCAGATTTGTTTGATGTCGATACCTAAAAAAATCTACAGTTTGACTATCGCTTGTGATGAATGTTTGTTGACTACTGCACGAGTGGATATGAAGCTGATAGATCTGTGAGCGGATCTCAAGTAGTCGGTGAAAACTTTCTACCTCTGAGGTTCTTATAGGATCCATAGTATAAAAACAAATGTGACCATGTCCCTCTTATAGCAAAAACCATGACAATGGTCCCTTAGTTTCTGTTTTTCTGTGTGGAAAGATTATTGTGGTTATTAATGTCAGATCCCAGTTCCTTAAAGGTTCATGTGAAATCAAATTTAAACAGTATCCTGCATGGTTTTCTGTAGGGGTCATGAAGATCTTCATGGAAAAACAGGTGAAGTTTCTCACTACCCTCCTCTATCCATACACTTTCCATGTAAATGTAATTGATGTTTTATTGTGTAACACGTGCAAGAAAGAGGTTGGAAAGACAATGAACCACATCTTGTGGGGTGTCACATATCCAAAAAGAACCCTCACATGCAAAGGGCTCAGGCAGAACACTGCCAATGTGCATGGCCCAAACCACATCTCCCACATTCTGGTTCCAGCCCTTGAACACAAAAATGTGTTCGGGTGTGGTAGGGGTGTAAGTCTCATGGAAGACGTCATGTTCTGTTGAGTGCCTTGCCATTCAACCAATTCAATCACCACTACTGTCAGAAAAAATAATTTTGGGCCTATAACTGTCAACCAGCCTAAGGCAAACGGACTAGAAAAAAGGTTCGACACAATAGCACCTTCCGCTCCTATCATTTCAGCTAGGAGAATAAATCACCCTCAGGATCACTGCTCCACACTGAGCAGCTCCTAGGAAATCACTTGCTAGCAACTGTGTCCACTTAATACTTGGTCCCTTGCGAGGTGCTAGTCAGAGACAAACTCCTGGGGCTTAGACCAACCAATGTTTCTCTATACTGTTCTTTAGATGTACAACTCTATGAGAAGCATCTAAGGCCATATTTTATGATTAAAATGCAAAAGAAGCCTGGTACGTATATTCCTAGGCCTAGAACCTAAGGTGTATAGACTGTGAAACTTTTGGGGGTGGCCACTCCACACCACCTCACCATCTCTCCAATTCGCGCATCCACTGACGCCAAGTGGCACATCCTCTTCATGCACAGAGAAATGTAAACTCAACTGGCCTAAGGCAACAGACTAGAAAATAAGGCCAACAAAATGGCATTTTCCGTCCGCTCCTAGAATTTCACTAGGAGGAGATATCACCCTCAGAATCACAGTTCCACACTGAGCAGTTCATAGGAATCACTTCCTTGCACTGTGTCCTTCGCACCTGGTCACTTTTGCACAAGGAGCTACCTCATAGGGCTAAGACCAACCAATGATTTTTCAGTGTTTGCCTTTGGTGGAAAACTTTGTTAGGAGTCTCAAAGGAAAAAGCTGTAATCAATCATAGGAAACTGACAGGCACTTTTAGTCCGAGAGCCAGCCTCTAGCCTAGGCGTGTAGGGACTTCTTGAAAGAGCCACTTTGGGGACAATCTGGATTGCATCATCCTCCCTGCCTACATGGCGTTCTTTGTGAGTGCCAAGTGGCACCAACCACCAAGGACCTTGGAATGTTTGACGATGTCTCTCAGAACCTTCCTGTCCCCCTTTTGGTCACACAAAAAGTTGTCCACTATGGGGTGGGACCCAGTGATCTCTCGCTCCAGAGACTAACCCTGGAATTTCTAAGCCACGGGGGATTTTCCTAGGTAGCTTTTACTAGCTATACTATCCATTTTAGACCAAGGGGACTTGCTCCAAAGGTGTAGTGCATGCCTTGCATATCTGGATCAGACTTAGGGGACTCACTTCACGGGAGCATTGCATGTCTAGAGTATCCTGTGCCTGTCCAGTCTTCAGCTACGGGAAAGGGGCATATCAGATCAACAAATCTTCCCTTGCACATCCCTCCATTTTCTGTGAGATGTATTCTCTCTCCAGTTGTCTTGGCCTTAGTATTCATCCGCTTCATTGACCATACAGATCCCTCGGGAGCCTGCAAAGTGCAAGTCGCTGTCTAGCACATTGGTCATGCAACATGTAGGCATCTTCTTGGTATCCACATATTCTAGGCCCACAATATCCTTTGTAACCAGATTGTGTAAGTAGTGGTACATGATATCAATGTGCGTGGTCCACCGGGAGATGACATCATCCTGTGCCATTTGTATGGCACTCTTGTTGTCAATCCAGACCAACATTGCTTCTGTCTGCCGTACTTTCATCATAGTAAACTACGTAGCCACTATGTTGCCTTGCATGCTTCAGATACAGCGATTTACTCTGCCTCAACTATGGAGAGGGAGACAAAGTCATGCTTTCTACTTGTCCAAGAGATTGAACCACCATTCAAGAGGCACACAAAGCCCGAAGTCAACTTTCTGTCATCGAATCTTCCTCCCAAGTGAGCTTCAATATAGCATACAAGGCACAATGGTTCACATCCTTCTTGGCTTCCAAACTCGAGTCCCAGGTTTTGTTTCTGAGTGCATGATGCGCTTCACGGCTTGCCAGTGCTATGGCCATCTATTGGTCACAAACCTGCTGACCTATCCCACAACATTGTAAATGTCAGGGTATGTTCCAACCATGGCATATATGAGGCTGCCAATGGCAGACTAGTAGGGACTTTTCTCCATCTCATGCCATTCTTCTTCCAAGCTGGGGCACATGGAAGAGGAGAGCTTGCAGTCTATTTTCATGGGTGTACTGATGGGTTTGTAGTCCTCCATGTTGTAACGCATCAGGACCTTCGTGATGTACTTGTTCTGATTCAGCTTGATGGTATCTATTGTTCGGCTAAGTTGGATGGCTATCCCAAGGTAGAGCTTGAGAGGACCCATGCCCTTCATCTTGAACCTGCTGCGGAGATCTGACTTTAGCTCATTCAATAGCTCGATTGACAACGACTAGATGATGAGGTCGTCCATGTATAGTACAACTAGCATCAAGCCTCGCTCATCCTCTTGCACGTAGACACTAGGGTCGTTCTGGTAGTGCGTAAAAGTGAGCCTAGTCATGAAGCTGTCCATATCCTTGTGCCACATCCTTGGGGCTTGTTTTAGCCCGTATAGTACTTTCACAAGTTTGCATACCTTGCCCTCTACAGCCTTGACTCCCTCACATACTTCCATCAGCACTTCTTTGTCTAGATCTCCAGAAAAGAAAGTTGTCTTGACATCCATCTAGTGCACCTTCAGATCTTTGGCAGCAACGATGCCCAGCATGAATCTGATGGGGGCAAAAGGTGATGAATTGCATGAAGGTCTCCTAGTACTTTGAGCTTGCACGCTGGGAAAACCCCTTAGCCACAACTCTTGTCTTGTACTTGTCAATGTACCATCATGTATGAATTTATTCTAGAGCACCCACTTCAATCCCACCACATGGGGATTTGGAGACCTGTCCACCAGAACCTATGTTCCATTCTCTTCAATGGACGCGAGTTTTCTGTCCACTGCCTCCTTCCACTTGGTCACATCTGGTATGTCCATAAGCTCTGCTACGGTCACAGGCTCTTTGTAAGCCAAGCATGACCAGCTGAGTCCGGTCCATTCGACACTCTCAGCACCGCACTTACGTGGAGGTTCCCTCTGTCGCGTGATGCGCAGGAGTGTGGCTGATCGTGCCTCAAGGCTTAGTTACTTATATTGCTCTTTTTTGGATGACGCCTGTGGTACTAATGATCCGTTGTTTGAAGAAGAGGCTCTAGCCTTAGACTGCAACTCAGAGGCCTCGGATGAATCAGACTAAGTGTCAGAGTCCGTCATTGCGTCAGCCTGCATGGCCACTCTCCCTGAAGCACCATCACCCTGTTTCACTGCCACAATTTGCCAGTTCTTAGGTGAGTGATCACCTGATTCAAGAAACACAACCCACTCTTCTAGTTTTGGAGCCTGGACAGGATCCATCAGCTCTCCATTGCTGAGTGTCCTCTCATCAAACATGACATCTTTGCTCTTGATGAGCTTTCCTGCTGCCTGGTCCCACAGCTTATATGCCTTGTGTTTAGTGTCATAGCCAACCGTTACACACTTGCGAGCGTGTGTATCCAGCTTACCAATCCCTTCTCCTACTTGGACCTTTGCTCAGGCAGTACAACCAAAGATCCTCGAGTGTGAGGCATCTAGCTTCTTCCCTGACCAAGCCTCCTATGGCTTCCTAAGCTCCTTCTCTTGGCGTTTCTTGCCGTGTCTACCAAGTGTGGCTGCCGGAGTGAGATTCATAAGGTGGCAAGCAGTTCTTGCAGCTTAAACCCAAAAGTGAGGTGGGATTTTGGTGTCAAAGAGCATGCTTCGTATTATGAGGAGGATAGTCTGGCTCATCTGCCCGTCAACAACATCACTCTGGGGGATGTAGGGCATGGTGGTTTGGCAGTTGGTTTTGTATTGGCTGAACGAGCCTTTGCATGCCTCATACTCTCCACCATTTTCTGTATGTAGTGCCTTGACCTTCTTTCTAGTTTGTTGTTGTACGATGGAAACAAACTCTTACAACTTCTACTTGACCTCTCCCTTTGCCTTGAGGAAGTAGATCCACATCTTGTGATTGTGGTCATCTATGAAGGCCAAGAAATACTTGTTGCCGCCATTTGAGGAAGTGCAAAATTGTCTGCACACGTCAAAGTGAATCAGGTCCAAGATTGCTGCTGCACATTGTCCATCATGCTCAAAGGGCTTTCCCTTTGCCTTGCCTTGGAGACATGGCTCACAGAAAGTCTTGCATTTCCCCTCATCCTTAACCTTGCAGCCCTCCATCCCATGATCCACTTCATGATGTTTCATAGCTAGCAACATATTGTCTGCCACATGCCCAAAGCTTTTGGGCCATAGATAAGCATTTGTGTCTTTGGCAGAGTTGGTTTCCATGGTGATGGTGTGTGGTGAAATGTCAAGATTTGGAGGTTTGGACTCTTCAATTGCCACATACCCCTTATCTGTACTCTCAAGAAGCTTAATCTCAAGCACATAGAGCCCATCCACTCTTGGGACCTGTGCAAGGAGTCTCTCCTTGGCACAGGATATCTTGCTGTCCTTGTTCTTGACAATCATAGCCTCCTCCTTCATGAAGACGACCGTCATGTTGTGGTCTGTGCTTTTGCACATTGACAAGAGATTGACCGTAAAAGATGGTATGTTGACGACAGTCTCAACACTTTCTCAACAGTTTTCACATTGATGCTAATCAGCTTGTCTCCCTTGCCTCATGCATGAACAAGGCTACCGTTGGCACAAATGAAGGGGCATTCGGTGTTCCCAATGGGGATGAACCCATCCTTCTCCCTTAACGAGTGGTGGTTTGTGCCAGAGTTTAGCCCGTAGGCTCTACGCTTGAGTAATTATGCTCCCTTGGTTGTCGGCTTGCTCTCGGTCATCATGTTTTTTAGCTCTTTCTTACCCTTTCTCGTGCCCTCTTCCTGCCACCATTACCTCCGTCTTCCTTCTTGAGAACCTTGTACTCCCGTGCCCAACATTCAGGTTTCCCACATTTATGAAACCTCCTAGGACGTTTTGAGCCCTCTCCACAACCATCATTGCCTTTTCCTCTACCGCCACCGCTCTCGTTGCCACTTTGACAAGAAGATGAGTTGTTCCCATGGAAACCACCATATTGTACAACACTTGCCAACACTTTGGCCTCAATACCATTGCAATGCATGGCCTCATTGCGCACGTACTCGGACACTACCTCATATATCAAGTCCTCCTTCCAACCGTCCAAGACAGTGATCAAAGATCCCCAAATTTCAAGTAGCGCCATGAGGAGGATCATGGCTTACATGTTGGTTTCAATTTCCCAGCTCATCTGGTTGACCTGTTGCAACAGTACTTAGAAGTGCAGCAGGAAGTCCGGAATTGACTCTCCCTTGCTCACTCTCATCAAAATCAGTTTTTGAAGGATGAAAAGGTGATTAGCAAGAGCCGTTGATTGGTGAACACGTGCAAGCTTTTTACAAGCATTGGATGCATGTGTGATGTCGTGGAGATGGGCATGCTGTGACTCCTACACTGATGTCACAAGAATGGCCAGCGCCATGTCATTTTTGGCACTTCATGTTTCATACCCTATGTTTTCTTTTAGTGGTTCAACCTCTTCTCCAAGAAACATCTTCAAGTAGCCGTACACACTGATGAAAAACTCAAACTTCCATTTCCACATGGGGAGACATTTCTTTCGGAACTTTGTCATGCCACCATTGATATACTCAAGAGTGAGCGTCATTGGTGTCTTCATCCTGCTTCTATGCTACTCAACTCTCTGCTTCATTGAGGCTGTTGCTAGCTGATTTAGGTTGTTGTCCGCTACTGATTTGGAAAGTGCAGATCTGTTGATAACCCCCTCAGTCATTGATCACATGCAAATAGAGAAGAATTCACTCTAACGAACTAAGGATTGTGCCTCCACGAGCAAATCTTATCTTGGTTAGGGCCCAATGGTCGTACATCCAAGGGCAAAGCTTATCCTTGGCCCTTGTTTGCTAAGTTCCAACACCCGCCGTTGGAGCTGATGGAGCAGATGGAGTAGATGGAGCTGATGTGTACTGCAAAGAAAAGAGAGGGCAAGAGAGCACTTGGAAGCATGTGGTCCCATAACCCTTTATCAACCGGCCTGAGGCAACGGACTATAAAAACAAGGCCGACACAATGGCACTTGCCTTCCGCTCCTAGTGTTTCAACTATGAGGAGATATCACCCTCATAATCAAAGTTCTACACTTAGCACTGTACACTGCGACCGCGCCATAGGTGAGCTTTTCCTCTGGCCATCCTCCAAGGACGGTGATAAGTGGACCCCAACTGTCAGGGAGGGCCATGGGGAGGGCCATTTCTTACGTCTGTGTGTCGATCTTCCACCCCAATTCATTACATTGTGAAGCTAGCAACTCGTGCTGCTGCATGGAAAAGATGACATCATCTCCCTCCTTGATTCTCATCATTAGGAGTCGCTTCATCGTGAAGATTCTTTTTCATGAGCAACTTCGATCGGTGGATGGCATACAATTTTAACCAAGCTTTGGCGACTAGCTTGTAGCCTTGGAAGTAACCCCACTAGGACTCCACTGTCCCAAAAACCAGGAGCACGAGGGTTGCCATGTATTTCTTTTCGAAGGCCTGCTTCTCCCCGTCCAGAGCAGTCGCCTCTGCGAGTACCTCCTTTCCCAACATGACATCCAACAGCCTCTTATGCGCAAGGTGAACCTCGAACTGCCACCTCCATAGCCCAAATCCTGGGCCATCCGCAGAGTTCTGGATGGGCTCTGTCTCCTTCTGCACCATTTGTGCACCTTCTACTCCGATATGTTCTTGGAACTTCATGGCCATGTTGTCCAAGTTGACAGTCAGGTGTGCTGCAGAAGACGTGAACGTCTTGGAGAGGGTCAATGTTGGCCCAAAACCCTTTGTAGGGGAATCCATGCAGTGTAGTCCTGACTTTTTTTTAATCCTTTTCTAGTGGTTCACCTCTTTCCTTTTGGGCAAATCTGAAATTCAACGTGAGCTTTTAGGTTGCCTCAAGCCATGTAAGTAGGAATTTAGAGAAGTCAGTTTTGTGAAGGGAACAACAGCATTTTATGTTACTTTTTGTGAATCAAAAAAACCTAAAAATTTATAGGGCTATTCATGCACTCTCCAACGCACCAAACCATGCACAATTCGGCCAAGCATAGCCCAAGTTATGCTTGTCGGAGTACAGGTCTTACCCACCACAAAAACACCTAATGCCTCCAAGGTGTGCACACACCGTGGCGCCTCCCTTCACATGCAAAGCACCCTTTCCAAGGTGCAGATACCCTTGCACATGATGGAGAGGTCTCCTGCACTATTTAAATGCAGCTTAGCCACTTTTGGGTTGAGTTTGATCTTGGGATGTGACAGGGTTTGAAACCTGCCTGCGGACTTGTAGACAAAAGTTTGACGAAGTCCCTGAGTAACATACCGCACTTTTGAGTTTCGTACGTTGAGCCAGGATTTTGGCCAAGCCCCTCAGTAACAACATGTACTACTAACATTCGCTGGATCATTTTCCGGGGCGAATCGGCGGTCCTCCGGGACCAAAACGCTTGGTGTATTTTTGTTACTCGTTCTGGTCGATTTTTCACTGGCAGTCGAGTTGCGGCCAGCTCCCAGAGCCACAGCGCACACCAAAACTTTGGAAGCTCATATCTTTGTGATTAATTGGTCGGTTCTCGTGAAACAACTTCCATCGGATTAAGCGAATCCTCAAATTTTAGGGGCAATCCTCCATTTTAGGATCCGATCAATCTTTGAGCTGCTAGATCCAACTACAAGGATTTTCCTCTCTCTAATCACTTGTCGCTCTTCCCGCTACTCCTCTTGGGCATGCAGAGGGGCGAATTTTCAACAAGATTTTGGCGAAGCCCCTCAATAACAATGTGCACTACTGGTTGTGGTGGATGTTACCCAGTGGTGGACTCAACAATCTTTTGGGGCTAAATGCCCAGATGGATATTTGTTACTTGTTCGGGTGGAATTTCCACTGGTAGTCGAACCGCAGCCAACTTCCCGAACCACCACACACACCCCAACTTTGGAATTCCATATGTCCCTTGTTGCTTGTTCAATTCTGGTGAAACAACTTCCATCAGATTGAGCAACTTGTCAAATTTCAAAGGCAATCCTCCATTTTCAGTTTGGAGCAATCCTCTAGCTTCTAGATCCAACTGGGAGGGTTTTCCCCTCTATGGCGGCTCTTCGACACCTTCATGTATCGCCTTAGGCATGCTAAGGGCCCCAAATACAAAAACTACAATGTAATTTTGATCCATCCATGCCTCATGCTCAAGTGTGCCCTCTAAGGGTCCGTGCTCCTCTCCCTTCAGTAGCTTGATGAAACTGCACACTTTCATTGCCAACTCGAACTGCCATCTCAAGAGGAGGATGTTCTTCCAGTATAAAACAGAGATTCCTCCCAAGGGTACGAGACCTTGTGGCAGTGAAGTAGCAATCATGATTGTTCTCGTGGCCTACCCTCTATCATGCACTGTTGTGTTTTAGGTCTGCCCTACGATAGCCCCCAGTTCTCCAGATGGGTCAACCATTTTGGGTCCCCCTGTTTGCTTCCCGCGTCTCTGCTACGTTGAGGCCAATGTAGGTGGATGTAAGCTGTTATCTGCTACTGGTTTCAAGGTGCAGGTCCGTTGTGCACCCCTCTGGCTAATGTTAACCTTCACACAGACAATAAATCCACACCAACACACCCAGGTTCTTGCCTCCAAGGGCAGAGCTTGTCCTAGTTGGGACCTAAGAGTCATGCCTCCAAGCGAAAGCTTGTCCTTGGTCCCTGGTGTTGAGTGCAGACCCAGCCATTGGAGCTGATGAAGCAGATGGAGCTGATGGAGCTGATGGAGCCAACGTGCACACTTTGAGAGAGCGAACCAGAGTTGAGCAAAGCGTGCCTTACAACTGGTCAGTGTGGGCCCAAAACCCTTTTTCAAACGGCCTGAGGTGAACAGACTTGAAAATAGGAATGACATACCAGCACCTGCCATCTGCTCCTAGCATTTCAGCCAGGAGAAGATATCACCCTCAGGATTACAGTTCCACACTGAGCACCTCCTAGGACATCAGTGCTAGAAACTGTGTCCACTTAAGACTTGGTCACTTTTACACAAGCTTCTAGTCAAAGACTAACTCCTAGGACTCAGACGAACCAGTGTCTTCTTTATCCTGTTCCTTAGTTGTAGCTCCGTGGGGAGCATCTAAGGCCAGATTATATGATTACAATGTGAAAGGAGCCTAGTACATATAGTTCTAGGCCTAGCATCTAAGTTGTGTGGACTATGGCACTTCCACACCACCTCACCATCTCACCAAGTGGTACATCCACTGACCGCCAAGTGGCACATCCTCCTCACGCATGGAGAAATTTCATGGAAGATTTGCCTTTGCAAGAAGGTAAAAAAAAACCGTCTTGCTCACCCCAAGGCTTGATCGCAAGACCTGTTGTTCGGAAGTCCCCCAGACCTCCTCCCCCAGACGAGGTCTAGGGGACTTACTCCAAGGGAGCCGTGCATGCCCAACCTGTCCGCTGTGCTACAGCAGTGGCCAAGGGGCATAAAAGAAAAACAGTAACCAGAGTGATACCTTTTCATGATGAGCCAACCTTTGACGGTTAATGTTACATCACTTTGTTGGAACAGAAAGAAGGTTCACCACATGCAAGTAAAGTTATAGATAAGTTTCATTATGTAGCAACCGCGATTGCCCTAAAACCTGCCCAGGAATTATCCAAAGAAATCACCGCGTAAGAGCTCATGTATTCACTTAAATTGTTATGGTGACAGGGGAAACATCTTGTGACTCGTCTGTATTCTTGTGCATTGAAGACAATGGAACTTGGACAGCTTCGGAAGGGGATCCACATCAGGTCGCAGAGCATGGTTGGTATGGGGCAAGTGGACATTGGTTGCAGCATGTGTTGAATGTTTTTGCCCCTTGTTCAGAGTTGTAGGACGGATCAGGAATGCTCTGCCCCTTGTGGAGGTATGACCCCTAGATCCGTTGTAGTGTGACTCAACTATGCTCTGTCTCTTGTGAGATATGACCTGTGAGTACACCATGTGGGTGAGTGGTTACCTTGGCCATTTTGTTGATTTGGCCAAGTGAGAGGTCATGAGGTCGATCCTGGCCCCATGCATATCTTGTTTGCTCTGGAAGCTTCCAAGAAAGAAATTCCGTAGCTTCTTGGATGCTACATGGTTGGTCTGTCACCTTGACACTAGGATGCTTATGTGTCAAGCCCACAGTGCAAGTCTATTGGTGACGTGGCTGGTTCAGGCCACTTCCCAGGAATGTGCTTTTGAGTTCTAGGACTGGACAGACAGCTATAAAAGGACTTGTCTTGCATGCTGATCAATCAACCCTTGCTTGATGCTCTCTTGCGTATTGACGACTTGAGCTCTTCTTGAGATGTAATGCTAAGGCGTTAGTACTCTTGAAGGTGAAGTGTATGCCTGATTAAGTTTGGGGTGCATGACACATNGAGGTGGTTAGCTCAGTAGCTAACAAAGGGTTATGGGCCCACTCCTCTGGTTAGGGAAGTTTCACGCACGCAACCGCTAAGGTCACAAGCAGTGAGAGCGCCTTCGCTCTCACCCAACTTCTCTGTTTGCAGGGCAACATCAGCAGGAGGGGAATGCAACACATCTGCACCTTTCTACCTTGGGAGCTGACATCAGCCTACATCAGCCTACATCAGCCTACATCTGCTTGCAACGGCCAACGGTAACAGGGGAAGCAGTTTCCTCTTCTCACCAACAGCCTACAGCGGCCTCAAACACAGGTTCATCGGCATCAACAACAGGTGCAGCAGCTGAAGCAGTTGTAGTTGTGGGGATGGCAGGGACAGGGGAACCAGGGAATCATTCGCCCATCCTCAAGTTTGATGGAGAGGGGTTTGCACTCTGGAAGTGGCAGTTTGAGATCATCATGGATGACAGAGATCTGCTAGGATATTTTGACGGAAGTATCCCAGCACCAAAGGAGGAGGGTGCTGACCTTGTGGCATGGGTCAAGCTCAACAAGAAGGCTCTCGCCATTCTTGTGTCCTCCATACAACCCTCAGTCCTTTCGCACATCAGCGGTTGTACAGTGGCAGCCGCGGCATACGCCAAACTCGGCAAGGTGTTTCAGTCCTCCTCACTTGCCAACCGTCTCTTCATTCTACAAAACCTCATCAGCATGAGGCTTGGTGAAGGGGAGGATGTCTCCGCCTTCATGCAGAAGTTTGAGACGCTCTTGCAACAAGCCACCGGCATGGGGTGGGACCTGAAATCCGACATGCAGGCCATGATCTTTCTGATGACGCTGCCGGAAAGTTGGGGCCCCATGATAACAGTGATTGGAGGGTGGACTGAAGATCTAGTTTGCTACACCACCGTCTCTGAGTATGTGCGGAATGAAGCCAGGCGTCGTAGCAGTAGTGAAGCAAACATGGCTGCCTTTGCCTCACGAAGCAGCGACACCTTCCGCAATACCTCATCCTCTGGGTACAAGGGAAACAACAGCACTAGCAACAGTGGAAGGGGTACAAAGCACCAAGGAAACTGCCACAACTGTGGCAAGACCGGACACTGGGCTCGAGAGTGCCGTGCACCCAAGAGAGAGGGAGGAGACGGGGATGAATGACGAGGGGGAAATGGTGGGAAGGATCCCACAAGCTTGATGGCTGAGTGTGCCTCCAACAAAGGGCGGGCGATACTCAGGCCAGGAGCCTATGGCCTTGACTCGGGCACAAACGAGCACACCACTTACGAGAAGAGAGACTTCATCTCTCTTGCTCCGTGTAACAAGAACTTCAGAGTCNGCAAGGTTGAGGCAGCTGAGGGGATTGGTGACAAGCTGGTCACAGTGGGTGTCAACGGTGGAGTTTCCGACCTCAAGCTAGAGGGGGTGGTCTACTTGCCCTCCTTCACAGCCAACCTGCTCTCCGTCTCTAAGATAACTGACCATGGCATGACAGTGGTCTTTACAGAGAAAGAAGCAGTGATAGTTCCCACCAAGGACATCAACATTTCCTACTCTTCCAAGAAGGTTGTCGCACACGTTCCTCGCGTTGATGGACTCTACGTCTTGCAGACCAAAACGACAACTTCAANGGGCTCGAGAGTGCCGTGCACCCAAGAGAGAGGGAGGAGACGGGGATGAATGGCGAGGGGGAAATGGTGGGAAGGATCCCACAAGCTTGATGGCTGAGTGTGCCTCCAACAAAGGGCGGGCGATACTCAGGCCAGGAGCCTATGGCCTTGACTCGGGCACAAACGAGCACACCACTTACGAGAAGAGAGACTTCATCTCTCTTGCTCCGTGTAACAAGAACTTCAGAGTCACCAACGGCAAGGTTGAGGCAGCTGAGGGGATTGGTGACAAGCTGGTCAGAGTGGGTGTCAACGGTGGAGTTTCCGACCTCAAGCTAGAGGGGGTGGTCTACTTGCCCTCCTTCACAGCCAACCTGCTGTCCGTCTCTAAGATAACTGACCATGGCATGACAGTGGTCTTTACAGAGAAGGAAGCGGTGATAGTTCCCACCAAGGACATCAACATTTCCTACTCTTCCAAGAAGTTTGTCGCACACGTTCCTCGCGTTGATGGACTCTACGTCTTGCAGACCAAAACGACAACTTCAACGGCTGAATCTTTGGCCGAGAGTGATGATGAGGAGAGCAGCGATGCAGACTCAGATGAGGAAGGACATGTTGGAGCAGCGGAAGCAGTGGAAGCAGATGATTCGGNAACAAAACCGCAAGCAAATGCAGCCACCGGGGCTGTTCATTCTAACCTGTGCACATCCTCCAAGAACCTGTGGCACAGGCGCTTTGGACACGTGGCTCATTGCACATTGGAGCTCATGGGAAAGCAAGAGCTAGTGCGTGGGATGGAGCTAGGTGATCAGGTGGAGGGAGCGGAGATCATGTGTGAGCCATGCCTTCAAGGCAAGGCGAAAAGGAAACCCTTCAAGCGCAATGGAACGCGTGCTCTTGCACCTCTTGATCTTGTCCACTCTGACGTATGTGGTCCCTTTCGCATACCATCAAATGGAGGCAGCCGATATTTCCTCACATGCATCGACGACAACAGCCGCAAAGTCTGGATATACTTTCTCAAAAAGAAAAGTGAGGTGAAGGAGAATCTACAGGCCTTTGTTGCTATGGTTGAGCGACAGAGTGGAAAGAAGGTGAAGGCATTCAGGACGGACAATGGGGGAGAGTACGAAGCTTGCAAGGAGTGGCTCAAGACACAGGGCATTGAACACCAGAAAACTACACCCTACTCACCTCAAAGCAACGGCATAGCAAAGAGGATGAACCAGACGCTCCTAGGCATGACAAGGTGCATGCTCTTTGACGCCAAGCTTCCTCCTAGGTTCTGGGCTGAAGCAGTACGTACGGCTACATACCTTGTGAATCTCACACCTGCAGCAGCTCTGCGAAGGAGAGGCAAGAAGAAGCAAACACAGCAGTTGAAGACGCCTCAAGAAGCATGGTCAGGCAGGAAGCCGGACGCCTCCCATCTCAAGGTGTTCGGTTGCACTGGGTTTTCCAAGGTCCAGGCTGGTGAGGGCCCTGGAAAGCTCGATGCAAGAGCACAAAAGTGTATTTTCATCGGTTACGACACCGCCCACAAAGCCTATCGATTGTGGGACCAAGGAGCCAAGAAGGTCATCCGCAGCAAAGACGTGGATTTCCATGAAATGTCTCTGAGTAAGGGAGAGCATCTCGAGCTCGAGAACGCTCCAGAACAGGGAGAGTGGCTCACTCTCCTAGAAGAGGGAGACGAAGCACCAGCACAATGGCATGGGATAGGTGCTGCAACAGGGAGACGAGCTCGTGAAGATGACTCGGAGGAATCAGACTCTGATTCCGACGTATCCGATCCTCCGGAACATGAGGATGATGCCTCTCCCATCATCAACGACGAACCAGACCTCCAGCCTCTACATCAACAGCACCAGCCAGCAGGTTCAAGGAGCAGTTCACGCCTCAAAGTACTTCGGCAGCATTACGACGCAGATAGGGGTGAATGGACAGGCTTCAACTATTCATTCTTGGTTCAAGAGGAGCCAACGTCTGTCGCAGAGGCACTCACTCGGCCTGACAAAGCAGAGTGGGACGAAGCAATTCGCAGTGAACTCAGCTCCATTGAAGAGAATGGGACCTGGGTGCTGGTGGACAGACCTGCCGGGGCTCACGTTGTGGGGTCCAAGTGGGTGCTGAAAGTAAAAAGGAAACAGGATGGCAAGATAGACAAGTACAAGGCACGGGTGGTAGCAAAGGGGTTCTCCCAACGGCCTGGCGCAGAGTACGATGAGACCTTTGCCCCAGTTGTGACGTTTGCCTCCATCCGGTCAATGCTCGCCATTGCTGCTGCCGAGAACATGGAGGTCCACCAGATGGATGTCAAGACAGCCTTCCTTTACGGCAAACTTGACAAGGAGGTATTGATGGAGGTTCCGGAGGGGGTTGATGCTCCTCAGGGCAAGGTGTGTAGATTGGTGAAGGCACTCTATGGGCTAAAACAAGCGCCAAGACTTTGGTACCAGGAGATGGACACCTTCATGGCCAAGGAGTCCTTCATGCACTGCGACAATGACCCTAGCATGTACGTGCATGAGAGTGACAAAGGGACTATGTTGGTCGCCTT
>SZWC01004938.1:41326-56970 GCA_023375785.1 Penium margaritaceum
CTGGGCCCCGCTACCACAGGGCCCATCAGATGCCTGCAGAAAAGAAAGAAAAAAAAACCCTCAACCCTGAATGTAGAGAGGGGTTGGGTTTGAATTTTTTTTGCAAACCAGGGGTGGTTTGTGTGCCATGAAAAATGAGTCCAAATTTTGAAATGGGCATTTCTGCTTGATCGCGAATGAGCGATGACACTATGTCTTCTTTCTTATTTGACGGGCAAACCCCCTATTACGATGTAGGGTTTCATGCTTTGCCTGCGCAAAACATATAAAATCCTTAATTGTCATAGGGGGTTTGCACACAAAAAAACAATGTCATTGCTCCATCGCGATATTGCAAGGGAGTAACGGTCGCAATCAAGCAACGGTCACATGACCCTCGTCGCCATGCTCAATCAGCAAAGCATGTTGCTGATTGAGCATGGCAAGCGAGGGTCGGATACCTCGTTCCTTTCTTAGAGGTGGGTATGCCATGTCAAGTTTTGGGCGCGGGTATGCCAGGTTAAAAGTGAAGGTAGTGCGGGTATCCGTGTTATTTGGCTCAACGCGAAATAGGCAGTGGAAATTCACGCCACTCATATTGATGACATCATGAAAAACCTTTTCTTAGACTCATGAGGGACTATGAAGAGGGAAACATGGTCCATGTGCCGGAAAGGTTGGTTTAAGGATTCCAATGCTACGTCGGCCACGACTGGCAAAGGGTGGGTGGGAATGGGAGTCCCGCCCGTTCCTTTACTGACACGGAGCCCGCTCACCCACTTTTTCATCATAATCGCTCATCGTTGTCAATTTTGCTAGACGACAAGAAAATGAGTTTCGCAACTTTTCGCGCAAACGGACACCTCTTTGCAACCGTGGATGCCCTTCAAGGGTCTTGACCGAACTCAGAGACTGTCTACTTCACCCGAAAGGCAATGACGAATAAAGAGGTCTTCATTGTCCACTATCTTAGAGAGCTTGTTGCAACGTCTTTTGCGCACCAAACCCCACCATTGCGCCACGTCACACGCACTCGTCGCATAACTTTGTTGCACATTTCCAAGCCTGGAACGATTCATTGCCTTAGTACTCCTATAGCCCAAAAACTTGTAATCTTCCTTGTACTAGCCTCAGCGACAAAAAGACTATCATTGCTCATGAGTTCCAGCTAATCCATTCACATTCTGAAAGTTTGTTCGCAAACATCCCCACAGTTCATCCAGTAGTAGTGGTCGTGACCGACTTTACGGATGACTTTACAGATACTGTGGGGAAGCTTAACATTTAGCGGCTAAGATGTGGGATGAAATTCAACTAAAAACAGCGGGAAATGTTCACAAAAGCTAGAATGTTCACGGAAGATGGAAACCAGACAGCTTTTTCTTGGATCAACATAGATTGAACATTAGCAAAAAAAAAAGTATGAATTTACTTATCCTTGAGAAACCACCTATACTATGTATGTAAATGTACAATGTATATCTGGAATACATACTTATTTATAAATCTATATACGTAGATATTAAAAAAGGCATAAATTTACATATAGATCTAGGAAAACATACAGGTATACATATAGTTGTAGATGCATGTGAATATACCTTATGGTTTGAGGTACTCATGAACTTTTTTATCGTTTCGAAGGCCGTTTGTTGTTTTTTGCCAATCATTACTGACTTATTCATGTAATTTGATGTGAAATTACATTTTCTTACATTTGGTTTCTCAAAACGCATGAATGATGGATGTGTTGTTTTTCATGTCCTGATCAGATATTTTTAATATTTGGAAAACACGAAGAATCCATTTCTTTGAAACAAGTATGATTTCATGACCCTACATATTATGTAGCATGTTCCTTCTATCTGTTACATACAAAACGTACACGAGTCCCTAATCTTTCCAAGTGGGCATTTCTGTTGTTAAAAAAACAGCCCATTGCGTCGCGAAGACCACCATATTCACTCCGGCAGTCGAGGGCAGACTGGACAATTGCCCCGTCCTCACCATACATCCTTGAACCTTCCGACAGCTTTGACCACTCTCGCGCACCTACAAACAGAAGTATCACGACCTTTCAGTCAACTTCTTGACGCGTTGAGACGAATCTGGATTTATGAAGATGCATCTTCCATCGTCACCGTTGATTCTGAAAGACCTCCAACTTCACGACGGACTGTCTCAAATCTGACCACTCACAACGCAACTCCGCACGCGTTGCTCGACAAACGCCTCAACGACCCTGACTACACTTCATTCGTAACTCAACACTTGTGTGTATGTCCGATCATTTTGACACTCGTCAATGAAGTACACTTACCGCTAGTTATAAATTGCTCAAGTGTCTCAATTTCTGAATCGTGTTTTGCCTCACTACTTCTACTTGCTCACCATCTACGCGTAGTTCCTCGTGAAAAATCGTATCAGAGTGTAGCAGTGCTGGAGAGGCATCCGATTACTTTACCCATTTAGAGGACTAGCTCGCACAAGCCATCAGTGCATCTCGGGCGTCCAGACTTCGCAGAATTTGCGACTACGACGTGAGGCAAGCGAGCGTAACCGATGACCAACAACGGGTCTTCAGCAATGACTTTGGCAATGGAGGAGAACAACACATCAATGCACGCGAACCCTGAAGCGACAGTGAATTCTGCCGTTGTAGGCTTTACGGTAGGTGGAACAACCCCTACGGCTTCGGCTACCAATTGTGTCACAGACTCAACGATGATGAACTAGCCGTCCCAACCGACAACCTTTCCGATGAGAGCAAGGACAACAGGTGGCACTCAGTAGGCGTGGATCAACAAGGAACTGGCGCATAGGATCTTCGCACTAAAAGGAATAAAAAACCACTTGCACCAACAACTCAACATCATGCTGGAGGCTCTTTGCAATGCAAGTGCGCATGAAGCAGTGCTCGTCGAGAGAAATTCCCTACTCTCAAGCGAACCCAAAAACTTTCCAGCTCCAATAGTACCGTTCGATGCTGCAAACTCAAAAGGACCAACGGTTTGGATGCGACTGATGAGTTTGGAGGCGTACTTCATCGCTGCTGGGGTCAACGACGATGAAGATAGTATTGACCTCGCGGCCGCGCTTTTTTGTGGCATGACGTTAAGTTGGTGATCCAGCCCAAAAACCATCCAACGGCCAGCAGGCGAGGGGCGATGCCTCATCGACAAACAACGGAGCCCGTCTCACATCGTTGACCACAAGCGTTCTACCCTTGGAGAAAATCAACCCACGGTGATGAGATGAACTGGCGCCACCAACCGAGTGTAGCAAATTCTTGCGAGCAATGCTCTAACGCTTTGGACGGTTGAACGAGAAGTTTGATGCATGGCACAATCTCCAGCGTCTACGTGAGCAGTCCAGTGTGATGGAGTACACACGGTGATTATGCAAGATTATCATCGAAGCAGAAATCACCTTCGACAAACTCTGTTTTCACTACAAAAACAACCTCAAGCGAGATATCTGGCAAGCAATCGCTTTTTTCTACATCCAGGACAACTTCCCTCAGATGATCGCAGCATCTACAACGCCGACTACAACGCTCGGATCCAGGAAGCCTACGACTGGAAACCTCCTAACCATAATTATCGTGGAAATGGAAAGAAAACCAATCGGCGGACTCCTCGACTCCAATGGAAGTGGACGCCGTTGACCAGAGAGACATGCAAACCTACTACAACTGTAGAAAAATCGGACATATTGCTCGCAATTCTCAGACCAAGGGGCAGGCCAAAAAGGGGGGGGATTCGCAAAAAAAAGAGTCAGGAAACAGCAGAGGGCTTAAGTAAAAGGCCCAAGTCTTGTCCGCGAGGAGCGATTTGCACCAAACAATCGCCCATCTGGACGGCCTACATTGTTGTAGAGGGTTTTTGAGATCATGAAGTTTGACGAGAGGTACGAGAACAACCAACTAACAAAACCATTAAAAGTTCAGCCTCAAGGATGTAAAAGTCACATAACAGTACCGGCACTATTGGATGGAGCAGCTTCACACAACTTTACAAGCAACGACATGGTTTGCAAGCTGATTTTGCAGGCCACACGAGGGGTGTTTGAAGGAAAAACCATCGATGGAAGGCTACAGATATGGAGACTCTAAGAACCACTGAAGCTACAAATGGGAGATCCATGGGATGTAACTGTCGAGAGGTCTTGTTGAATGAGCGACCACAAAATCATCCTTGAACGAGATTTTCTGTACTGGCACATTCCGTAGGTCAACTAGAATAGCAGTGACATCTATGTGGATATCAACGGCGCCAAGCAACAAAAGAAGTAGAGGTGGAAGCCAAAGAGGAAGCCGCGGAAGCCAAAAAGCAACAACTTGTACAGTCGATATCGCTCAACGTGGCAAAGCACTGTATAGGATGAGGAGCTCATGCGTGTCTCATACATTGCGAGCCAATGGGAGAAGCGAGAGTGGTAGCAGTTGGTTCATCTCTGGCCTCATCGGCCTCATCAGCATCGACGAAGTTTGCAATGGTACTCAAAGATTTTGCACCCCTCATGCAAGACTTCGCAAACGTCTTCCTTGATGATCTCCCGATGACTTTACCTCCTTAGGGAGACATTGACCATCGCACCGAATTGAAGCCTGAAAACAGACCTACCGTTTGAGGGGCCTATTGGATGATGGATCACAAGCTGACGCAGCTGAAAAGGCAGATTGACGAGATGCTCGGTTAGGGGTTCATCAGCTCATCCACGTAACCATGCGTGGCACTAGTACTATTCGCAGAAACAAATGCTGGCGAGATGCAGATGTGCGTGGATTGTCAAGCGTTCAACAAGGTTACCATCCAGATCTGCTACCCACTTCCTCCAGCTAACAAACATTTTGACCAGCTCCGAGGGGCCCAAATTCTCAGCAGAATTGACTTCCGTAGCAGATATCACCAGATACGCGTGGCAGACGCCAACATTGAGAAGACAACGTTCCAAAATTGCTACGGGTACTTTGAGTTTACAGTCATGCCGTTTGAACTCACAAATGTCCCGCCGATGTTCATGGTGGCAATGAACAACATTTTCCATCCATTCTTTATGATTTTATCATGGTGTACCTTGACGATATTCTAGTGTACAGCCGCACCACGGAGGAGCACAATTGAGATATTTGAAAAGTTCTTGAAGTTTTACAAAGAGAGTTTTTTTTGGAAACCTCTCAAAATGCGACTTTGGTCGTCGTTCGTTCGAGTTCTTGGGACGGGTTATGAATGGCTGATGGATCACCATGGATCTGAAAAAAGTGGTAGCAGCCGCTCATTGGCCGATACCGACCGAAGTTTGAGAAATTCAAGTCTTTCACAGATTTTGCAATTAATACCAGCAATTTGTATGGGACTACGCCCGAGTGTCAGCGCCTCTTTCTGACCTCACTCAAAAAGAAGACGAGTGGCAGTGGGGGGACGGCAAACAAGAACATTCACCACTTTGTGGAACGCTCTAACCTCAGCCCTAGTCGTACAAGTAGTCGATCCAACGGTCGACTAAGTTAAGGCCATGGATGCATCAGACAAGGCCATAGGCAGGATTCTTCTACTAGACTATGGCAAAGGCGAACAACTGGTCGCCTACATGTCTCGAGAACTGCGAGGATCAGAATTGAACTACGTACACGTGAACAAGATGCTGGCGGTCATGCACGCGTTGAAGATGTGGCGATGTTGTCTGAAGTGTCGCCGATGCATTATGCGTACCGACTACCACACGTTGAAATACTCAAAGAATCAGCCAAATCGCAGTCAATATCAAACCCGATGTAAAGAGTTCCTTGAATCCGGGTTCGACTACGAAGTCAAGTACCGGCCAGGCAAAATCAGTCTGGCAAACGCACTCAGCCGCCGACCAGAGTTTATGGCTGACATGGCGACGCTACGACCTCAACAAGACCCATAGCTCGAGCTACTCTTGGCACATGGCTACGACTAGCATCGCAGATATGATAGCACAAAATTCTGGTTCAAGGCACCCTACTGGTGACGGCGCTTTACTCGCCATGTGGTGGCTCCCCCGAACAACGATCTTCGCCGTATGATGCTCGAGTAGTGCCACGCCACCAAACCAAGTGGACACTTCAGAGAGGACAAGATGCCAAAGAAGCTTGCAAAAACCTATTGGTGGGACAAGATGCAATCCAAAGTGGCCAGCTTCTACAAAACCTGCGACACGTCAGTAAAAAAAACCCCGTTGCACGAGGCAACCCGAACTTCTGCAACTGCTCCCTATTCTGACACAACAATGGGTGGACATCTCCATGGACTTCGTCACCGGTTTGCCAGCCACACTCGAGGGATATGACGCAATCCTTGTAGTCATCGAACGGTTTTCGAATATGTCCTAATTCATCCCGACACGCACGGCTGTTTCTAAAAATCATACGGTTACACTGCATACCGAGAACCATCACGAGGGATAGGGACGCTCAATAGACTATCCGTTTTTTGCGCGAACTGAGCACTCACTACGGCAACACAATTCAACTTTCAACAGCGTTTCATCACCAAATCGACAGTCAAACCAAACAAGTCACACGCTTGAATAACTTCTCCGAACACTATGCGTATCCCACAAACGCTTTGGGCACAATAAATCCTGACCACCAAAATCACATGTTATTCGTGTAGGTAGCCACAAGCACTATGCTAGCGAGCAAGTGAGTGGCAAGCAATGAAGCACGCCATGGATCGGGGAACTCTCAAGACTAAGAAACGTGGAAGTAGTTAAGACACATCTTAACGAGAGTGAGTAGTGAGCGAGGTGGTGAGAGCCAGTTGACCGGGCCACCCACGCGAGGCACTCGTCGTGGGGCCCGGCCGCCACCCAGGGATCGAACCCGACCCTGGAGCGAGCGAGCTCCAGGCGGTTTCTAACACGCCGGCACAAGCCGGACGTGTGGTCCCGAGGGATCAGCAATCCAGTTCACCACTCTAGGAACATGCAAGTATTCAATCAACTAACAAGCATGCAATCCTACAAGTTATATCCCCATTTCGGCACGTGAGGTTATTACTAAACTAAGGCTTGTGACAAGGCTGGTGCTGAAGCCACCACTTGGCAGCTTGATGGGGGCACCTCCACTGTGCACTTCATGCTGCACCACAGTCTTGCACCAGGGAGCCTTAATCCAGTTCAATCATCTGCAGTGGTGAGGTGTGTGCATGAATGGAGACAAGAGGGAACTTGCGTGTGTTTGTGACAATAACCAACACTCCCCCATGACCCACAGACGAACAGGCCTCACACACACAGAACATAGGTCGAGGGGAACATCACAGGATTCACATCAACCGGCGGCATCACGAGAGCGCAGCAAGCCAACAGCATGCACAGCCGCCTTGAACATTCCACTGCTGAGCGCTTTGGTGAGAAAGTCTGCACGCTGTTGACGAGTGTCGACCCAGACAACCTGAACTTCCCCAGCGGCAATGCGCTCGCGTACAAAATGATGCTCAATATTAAATTGCTTAGTGCGAGAGTGATGCATGCCATCGTGCTCAGCAATCGCCTTCGCACTCTGGTTGTCACAGCGCAAGGTGATGCAATGAATGGGGACACGCAACTGCTGCAACAGGCGGGACAGCCAAACACTCTCACACATACGTGCACCCAGTGCCACGTACTCTGCTTCACTGGAGCTCCTAGCAACACAACCATGTTTTCCACTCTTCCAGGATACGGCAGTCCCTCCGACGAGGAAGATGTAACCAGTGCGGCTGCGAACATCAGTGTCATGTGCCCGGTCGCTGTCTGTGTAGCCGTCAACGACTACCAAGGGCTGAGCACGGTAGTAGAGTCCTACGCGTGCAGTGGACAACGCGTAGCAGACGACGCGCAATGCGGCCTCGAGATGCTTCTGTCAAGGCTGCTGGGAGAATTGGGCAAGGAAATTGACCGCGAAGGCCACGTTTGTCCTAGTGGTAGTAGCGAGATACATGAGGGAGCCAACAACACTGAGGTAATCGGTGACGTCGACAGGCTCCCCCAGCTGTGCTGAGTCCAGTGACTTCAGCAGACGCTGACCTGGTGGAGTCATCGGTGTGGACGCGGTGGGGATGTCTGCGAGCTAAGGAGCAAAACGCTCCCCCAGTGTGCGTATGTACGTAGCCTGGTGCACATGCAGGGTGCGACGCTGACGATCACGCTCAAGCTCCATCCCCAAAAACACCCGTGCAGGACCTAGATCCTTCATCTTGTATGCAGACTCCAACAGGTCTTTGACTGACTGGACAGCTGCCGGGCTGGGTGAGGCAATGAGCAGGTCATCAACGTAGACCAACACCGTCACAAACGGCTCTGAGAAGAGCGCTGGATCAACCATGCTGCAACGGTAACCTCCCCGCTCAAGAGTCGAGGAGATCTCCATGTTCCAAAACCGCGGCGACTGCTTGAACCCATAGAGGGCTTTGCGCAGTTGCCAGACCTTGCTCGTGCCATCGGTGAAGCCCAGGGGCTGTATCATGTAGATCTCTTCATCGAGCTTCCCGTGCAAGAAGGCGTTGTTGGCGTCCATCTGCTCCAGTTCCTATTCGTGTTGGGCGACGAGACTCAAAAGTGCTCGAGCCGTGGTATATCTCCCGACCGGTGCGAAGGTCTCATCAAAGTCAACGCCGGGGATCTGAGAAAATCCCTTTGCTGTGAGACGTGCCTTGTACCGGTCGACTGTTCCATCGGGCTTCAGCTTACGCTGAAGGACCCATCGGGCGGAGACTGCCTTGCGACCTGCAGGCAAATCCACCAGCTCAAAGACTCCATGGTCTTGGAGGGCTGAGAGCTCCTCCTGCATGGCCTTCTCCCAGAGGGCAGCGTCTGCCGCCTCACGAGCCTGCCGGACAGTGGTGGGCTCAGGAGGGAGAGTGGGGAGGCCAGCGGCCGCAAAGCATGCGGCGACATAACCGGCGACAGAAGACTCAAGAGCATTGTTGAACTCGTGGGCTACAAGAGCATAGCCAGCTGCAGAGTTTAGGTGTACAACGCTCACAGACAGGCCCAGTGCATCAAGGCTGGTGGGGCGCACTGAGGGACCAGCTGTGGAGGATGAGGCTCTGGAGCGGGTGACTCGTTGAGAGGCAGTGGACGAGCCTGCCAGGAGAGACTCAGTAGGCACCCTAGAAGAGGAGGGCTGAGAGGACTGAGAGGGAGAAAGAGCACAAAGTCTCCCCCCACTAGTATAAGGCTCTGGACAGGGGAGCCGAGCATGAGGCGTGTCGCCTGCGGTGGTGTNGCCCAGTGCATCAAGGCTGGTGGGGCGCACTGAGGGACCAGCTGTGGAGGATGAGGCTCTGGAGCGGGTGACTCGTTGAGAGGCAGTGGACGAGCCTGCCAGGAGAGACTCAGTAGGCACCCTAGAAGAGGAGGGCTGAGAGGACTGAGAGGGAGAAAGAGCACAAAGTCTCCCCCCACTAGTATAAGGCTCTGGACAGGGGAGCCGAGCATGAGGCGTGTCGCCTGCGGTGGTGTCAAGTACCGGAGGAACTGCAGTGCCAGGAGATGAGGTGGGAGTAGATTGGGCAGTGGTCTGTGCGGGAGTGGGCGCCGAGTGTGAGGACTCGGGAATGGCGGTAGACAGCGAAGATACAGGGCTGCCGGCTGAGGACAGGGATGGCCCGGACTTCGGGGAGGGCACTGAGGCCCCCGACTCAGAGGAGACTGAGTCCTCGTCACTGTCCGTGGGAGTGACAACAGGGGACGCTGTGTGAGAGGGAGACGTGGAAGCACGGAGATCGGAGGCTGGAACAGACCCACCCTCCCCAAGCCGACGAAGCGCGGAGAGAGAAGACGGAGGAGGGACATGGGACAAGTCACGGGGGAAGACATCCTCAAAGAAGAGGGCGTCACGCGACTCGATGACGCGGGAACGGTCGGGGTTCCAGAAGCGCCACGCCTTAGACATGGCAGAAACACCAAGAAACGTGCAGAGGCGAGCACGAGGACTCAGTTTGCCATCACGAAAGTCCTCTGGCAACCAGACAGCAGTCACATAGCCCCAAACACGAGCCAGACGGAGGTCAGTACGACGACCGTACCAGCGCTCAAAGGGGGTGACGTGACGAGGAAGGGGACCGTGTGGGACACGGTTCCATACCCAGGTCATGTAGCACATAGCCTCGAAGGAGAAGACAGGAGAGAGGGAGGACTCACTGAGGAGAGTACGAACACCATCAGTGAGGGTGCGGTTCCAGCGTTCAGAGACACCATTCTGCTGGGGTGTGTAGGGGGCCGAGGGCTCCATACACACCCCACAAGAGGTGAGAAAGTGAGCGGTGGGACCCATGAACTCGCCACCACGGTCACAGCAAAAGACTTTGAGCCGGCGACCACAGGCCAGCTGAGCTTGTGGTAGCCAGGACTCAACTGCGGGACAGATGTCACTCTTTTTCCGAAGGGCAAAAACCCAGTGCATGCGAGAAAAATCATCTGTGAGACAGAGGACATAACGACCGACACCCCCAAGGGCGTCATGGGTAAGAGGTCCCATGACGTCAGCGTGCAGGAGGTCAAGTGGGTGAGACGTGAGAGACTCAGACGTGGAAAATGGGGAGCGGTGCATTTTGCCTTGAGCACAGTCAAGACAGTCAGTGGGGCAGGGTGCAGAGAACGTGTCGGCATCAAGGCCATTCGCAGGCATGTCCCGAAGCAGACTGTCAATGGCGGCAGTGTGAACATGACAGAGACGACGATGGAGCAACTGCGCATATGCAGGAGTGAGGGAACGAGCCACATGAACAAGAGCAGTCGTGGAGGGATGGGGTGCAAACGAGGGCACGCGGAACAAGCGGTCACAGCGAGTGCCACACAGTAAGACATGACCAGTAGTGCGATGCATAACAGAGGCAATACCCCGACTCGATAAGAAGTCCATGCCCTGGTCGTCGAGTGTCGTAACAGACAGCAGACAGAGCTCAAGAGCGGGCACATGGAGAACGTCAGGGAGGAAGAGCTCCTCCCCCGGGCCAACAAAACGGATGACACCAACACCCTGGACAGGGAGAAGGTGGCCAGAGCCAGTGCGTACAAAGAGACAGAGCCAACAGGACCCAGCGACACAAACGCTGAACGACAGGAAGTCATGTGGTGGGTGGCCCCTGAATCAAGAATCCAGAAGCCACCCGTCACACGGACAGACGCAGAGTCACGACTCACAGCGGCAATGGCAGAACGAGGAAAGAGGCGCTGCCCACAAGCGGCAAGGCAACGAGGGAGACTGTACGACTGCCACTCCTCAATCCATGGGACATCAACTGGGGGACACCCCTGAACATGACCGGGGGGGGGTCCACGAAGAGACGAGTCAACAGCACACACAAGGCCCTCCTCAACCGAACGTACACTCTCACCTCCCTGATCACGGAGGTGACGCTGGTGAACTGCGTGAGAGAGCACAGAGTCCAGCTGGCGGTCGTCCTCAGGTGGTCCGGTGATGACTGCGGTAGAGGAGGGTAGCTGGGGACCAGGGGTGGAGGAAGCCTATGTTGGAGGTGAGTAGAAGCCAGAGGGAGGCCCGAAGTAGACAGGGCCGCCAAACCCCGGGGGCCAACCCCAGGGTGCGGATGGAGAAGGTGAAGAGAGGGCAGTGCTGTAGGTAGCAGCTATAGACAATGGAGAAGAAGCGTGTGCCGAGCCACGACTGGACCCCGCGGAGGTGGAGGAGCGGGCAGAGCCGCCACCAGACCCTGAAGAGCGTGCCGAGTGAGCACGCATGGCGAAGGCCAAGCGTGCATCATCTGGTGGTACAGGACACTTGGGCGCCGCATGACCAGCGGCGCCGCAGTTCCAGTAAGTGACAGTGCTAGAGGAGGAAGAGGGGGATGCGGTGCTATCAGAACCGCGACCTTTGCCACTTTTCCCCTGCCCGCCACTGCCAGAGCCACCCCCTCGGCCTTTACCTTTGCCACTCCCTCCACCATGCCCCCCCCCTTGGGAAGCAAGAGAGGTGGCAGTAGTGACAGAGGTGGAGATGGAGGATGAGCTGGAGGCTGAGGAGGTGGAGGAGGAAGGAAGTGTGGTGGCTGCTGCTGCAACGGTTGCGCGATGAATGCGTTTGTTCTGCAAGGAGCTCCACCAGTCTTGAAGACGCTGGGAGGTGAACTCCCATAAGGCCCCAATTCCAGGGGGTGCGTCGGCGGGAACAGGAACTGCCGCCAGACGCTCCAGCTCCGTGGCTTCCACTTCGCGAAAGATGTCGCTGAGCTCAGGGATGAGGCCGTTGACGATGGTGAGAACAACAGGGAGTTGGCCTGGGGCGGCCTTGCCGAGGTCACGCAGCAGTCGCAGACTGCGAGCCCAATAGGCGTTAGCAGTCTCGTCAGCACGGATGGAGAGCATGTTGAACTGGACGGTGAGGATGCTCTGTGCTGCATGTCCAGTGACTGTCGTGCGCCGCTTGATCAGGGCATAAGCCCCAACCGGGTTATCGGGGGTGCGGCGTGCAGTGTTAGCATTATAGGATCCGATCTCATCAGTGAGATCGTCTAGTCCGGCGCGAATGAGGGCACGGACCGCTCGTGCCGACTTAGAGTCGACTGGCACAATAGGTGGAACAGCTGAGGGATTTGGTGCATGGTAGTATTCCCAGAGTTGTTCCCCTTGCGCCCAGGCACTGAAACGAACCTCCCAAGAGTGAAAAGTAAGATTGGAAGTGAAATGGGGTGGAGTGGAATCAAAGTCAGGCTTGCGTTGCACTGATGGAGCAAGGGCTTTGGCTGCAACAGCGCCAGCGGCTGCGGCGACTGCAAGTGGATCAAAGGAAGATGTGCCAGCGGCAGTGGAAGCGGAAGCGGGAGAGGTGGAGAATGCTGCAGCAATGCTAGCGGACTGAGTGCTACGCAATGTGGGCTNCTGAGGGATTTGGTGCATGGTAGTATTCCCAGAGTTGTTCCCCTTGCGCCCAGGCACTGAAACGAACCTCCCAAGAGTGAAAAGTAAGATTGGAAGTGAAATGGGGTGGAGTGGAATCAAAGTCAGGCTTGCGTTGCACTGATGGAGCAAGGGCTTTGGCTGCAACAGCGCCAGCGGCTGCGGCGACTGCAAGTGGATCAAAGGAAGATGTGCCAGCGGCAGTGGAAGCGGAAGCGGGAGAGGTGGAGAATGCTGCAGCAATGCTAGCGGACTGAGTGCTACGCAAGGTAGGCTACAGACAATTCAGAACCAAGTTAGCAATGTGATCGGCGAATGTCTCTTGGTCAGCCTGCTCAGCCCGCAATTTTTCCTCAGCAGCGCGCTGAGCTCTGAGAGCTGCCTGCAATGTAGTGCGCTCACGCTGAAGCTTAGCTTGCAGTGCTGTGTATTGGTCATCGTCAACTGGCATTGTGCCAGTGGCGTGACTCTACCGAGAAAATTTTGGCAGAGTTTCCCTTGCCCCAGTGGGCGTGGGAATGTAAGATATCGGTGTTGGAAGTGCGCTGCAAGGCAACAACCTGAACGCACGAACACGCCGATACAAGAAAGGCAGAGAGAGCCGGAGAACAAGAGAGGCCAAGCTCACCACACACGGCGGTGCAGAGAGAAGAGTGGTGGCAGTGCCGTAGTAACTGAGGAGGCGACGACTGCGACAAAAGCTGATGTGGTGACAACGAAGGAGGCTACGCCTGTCAGGGCTGCACATGACAGAGTGGAGATGACTGTAGCGGTCAAGACCAACAGTTGTATGTGCCGAGTGACTGACGGTGATGAGGAGGGTAGAGAGGTTGCCTGTGTTGTGGAGGCGTTGGCGGAGTCAACTGGACTGGAGAGTGCTGTGGCTGCTGCGGCTGCGGCGGATGCAACTGCGTTTGCTGCTGTAGCAATCTGAGTAGCTACGTTGACAGCAGCTGCTGCCAAAGATCCATGGTCAACCGCTGCAGTGTACGTGTCAATGGCTCGACCAGCAGCAGTGCTGGCTGGTGCACGTGCCGCACGTATAGTGGCTGCAAAGGTAGAGGCAACAGCAGCGCTGGATGCAAGGGTAGCCTGCAGTGCTGAAAGAATATCAGGGGACAAGATGGGCTCTGCAGCTGTTGCGGCTGGAGATGCGGCACAACGCGGGGCGGAGGCTTCTGACGCTGTTGCTGCAGAAGGTGGAGCTGCACCATGGGGAACAGCACGGTGGTGTTGCTGGCGCGTCCTATGGGCAATGGGCGGGCTTACCAGAAAGTGAAGAGGTCGGTGGTCCCGTTGTGGTGCAGTTGCCGGTTGGTCCAGCGACATTGGGGAATCGTCGTCGGCCGACTGGCAATGAGTCGCGTAGTCCTTTGCGTCCGCCCATGCGTAGTGATCAGCGAGATCGTAGTCTTCACTGGGGTGATACCCCGAACTGCTGTGACGCACCCTCGACCACACTTCTCTCTCCGCCCGCTCCTCGTAGTACACGAGTTCCTCATCAGTGCGTGCCCGGTCCCGAGCTACCGTGGATGGCGGAGGGGCGGACTCGATCTCAGGCGGAGACGCTAGCGTTCTGAATGCTGGGCCGCCTCAGGACAGCCCGAGGTAATTGAGAGTGTGCCCCGTGAGTCACGGTTGCAAAGTTAGCAGGTGCACAGAACGGCGGCTGCTGCTGCTGCCTAGGCTGCCACGATCTCGTGCTGTGGCTTGCACGAGATCACCCGCGGCTCAGTTGTGACTCGAAGGAGGTTCACAGGTCGATGCTAGCGGCTGCACAGAATGGCGGCTGCTGCTGTTGCCTAAGCTGCCACGGTCTCGTGCTAGGGTTCATGAGTGCGATGCTAGCGGCTACACAGAATGGCTGCTGCTGCTGCTGCTTAAGCCGCCACGGCCTCGTGCTGTGGCTTGTGCGGGATCACCCGTCGCTCGATGCTAACGGCTGCACAGAATGGCGGCTGCTACTGCTGCCTAAGCTGCCACGATCTCGTGCTAAGGTTCACGAGTGCGATGCTAGCGGCTGCACAGAATGGCTGCTGTTGCTGCTGCTTAGGCCGCCACGGCCTCGTGCTGTTGCTTTTGCGGGATCACCTGTCGCTCGATGCTAGCGGCTGCACAGAATGTCTGCTGCTGCTGCTGCTGCTTAGGACGCCACGGCCTCGTGCTGTGGCTTGTGCGGGATCACCCGTCGCTCGATGCTAGCGACTGCACAGAATGGCGGCTGCTGTTGCTGCCTAAGCTGCCACGGTCTCGTGCTAAGGTTCACGAGTGCGATGCTAGCGGCTGCACAGAATGGCTGCTGCTGCTGATGCTTAGGCCGCCACGGCCTCGTACTGCGGCTTGTGCGGGATCACCCGTCGCTTAGCAGTGGCACGCGTGAGTCTCATGAGGTCCCAGGACGTCGTGGCGGGAGGGGCAGCCCTCCTGCTCTGATACCAATAGGTAGCCACAAGCACTATGCTAGCAAGCAAGTGAGTGGCAAGCAATGAAGCACGCCATGGATCGGGGAACGCTCAAGACTAAGAAACGTGGAAGTGGTTAAGACACAGCTTCACGAGAGTGAGTAGTGAGCGAGGTGGTGAGAGCCAGTTGACCGGGCCACCCACGCGAGGCACTCGTCGTGGGGCCCGGCCGCCACCCAGGGATCGAACCCGACCCTGGAGCGAGCGAGCTCCAGGCGGTTTCTCACACGCCGGCACAAGCCGGACGTGTGGTCCCGAGGGATCAGCAACCCGGTTCACCACTCTAGGAACATGCAAGTATTCAATCAACTAACAAGCATGCAATCCTACAAG
>SZWC01004938.1:87714-115977 GCA_023375785.1 Penium margaritaceum
AGAGGGAGAGAGAGAGAGAGAGAGAGAGAGAGAGAGATAGGGATAACTACTATCCCCCATGACCCACAGGCAACACTCGCACAAAAACAAGAATGATACAAGCACCAACAATGCATTGTACAAGGAGTGAAGGTCAAAGAATTTTCATAATGAGCATCACCTAGGAAGATAATGGAAATGCAACAAGCCAACATCATGTACTGTTGTCTTGAAGACGCTGTTCAGAGCCTTCGTGAGGAAGTCACTGTGTTGTTTTCGTTTGTCCACCCAGACAATTGTAACATCCCCTGCTGCAACACGTTCACGCACAAAGTGATGCTTAACGTTAATATGTTTTGTGCGACTGTGATGCATGCCATCATGCTCTGTGATTGCTTTTGTGCTTTGATCATCACAGTGCAAGGTGATGCAACGGATGCGTACGCACAACTGCTGCAAAAATCGACACAGCCAGACGCTCTCACACATGCCTGTGGCAAGTGCAACACACTCTGTCTTGATGGAGCTACGTGCCATACACCCCTGTTTTCCACTCTTCCAAGACACAGAAGTTCCACCAATGAGAGAAAAGTACCCTGTCCGATTGCGTGCATCAACATCATGTGCCCAGTCACTGTCGATGTAAGGGCCGAAAACCACAGATGGCCTTACTCTGAAGTGTTGTCCCATCTATGTCGTGGAGAGAGCATATCGTATGAAACAAAGTGCGGCCTATAGGTGTCGAGCACGAGGGCACTGAGAAAACTATGCCATGAAGTTCACCGCAAATGCCACATCTGTCCTTGTGGTCATGGCCAGTTACATGTGGGGGCCGATGACACACAGATAATCGGTGACATTGACTGCCCCCCCTAGCTTGGACACGTCAAGTGTCTTGAGCAGCCGCTGACTAGCAAGGGTCACCAGTGTTGATGCAGCAGGCACATTCTCAAGTAGTGATGCAAACCTCTCCCCCACGATGTGCACATACGCCGCCTGGAGAACATGAAGAGTCTGTCGACGTCGGTCGCGCTCGAGCTCCATCCCCAGGAAGACACGAGCAGGGCCCAAGTCCTTCATTTTGTACGTGGACTGGAACAATGTCTTCACTGCCTACACCGTTGAGGCACTTGGCAACGCAATCAGCAAATAGTCAATTTAGACAAGGACCACGACAAACGAGGCTGATGAAAGACTGACAAACATATCAGGATCGACTATGCTGTGCCTGTATCCCCCTTTCTCCAGAGTGGAGGTAATCTCCTGATTCTAGCACCGCGGTGACTACTTCAGGCTGTAGAGGGCCTTCCGCAGCCGCAAGACTCTGTCAGTATCATCCGTGAACCCTGGTGGCTGCACCATGTGAATCTTATCGCCCAAAATCCAATGCAAAAATGCGTTGTTGACATCCATTTTCTCCAGCTCCCAGTCATGATGAGCAACACAAGACTCAGAAGTGTCCAGGTGGTGGTATACTGCCCCACTAGAATATCTCATCTAAGTTGACGCCATGAATCTGGGAGAATCCCTTCATTGTGAGGCATGCCTTGTACCCGTTGACTGTGCTGTCCAGTTCTCGCTTCTGCCTGAATACCCAATATACAGAGATGACCTCGCGACCTGGTGGAGAATCGACAAGATCATAGACGGTGTGTTCATATAGAGACGCAAGCTCCTCCTTCATGGCATGTTCCCATTGTTGTGTATCAGGGGATACTCGCGCTTGACATACTGGTGTCAGAGGGACTTCTTTGACAGCAACATGACACTTAGCAACATCACTTGACACAGGTGTAGCAACAACATGCTCAAACTCACTCACAATGAGTTAGCATCCAAGACATACGCTAGGATACACAACCCTAGTAGCAAGGCCAAGGACATCAAGGCCAGTGGCAAGCTCGAGTGCTGACCGCTGTGCATCAAAAGCAACGGCATACGTCTGAGACGTGGATGGAGCCGCATGAGAGGCTCCAGGTGCGGTGGAGCTACCGTACCAGAGCAAGCAGGGAAGGTGCGAAGGCATCCACCACAAAGAGTGACACCATTAATGCAGACAGTGACCGGAGCACAACCGAGCGGAAAGGTGTGACTGTTACGGGGCCGGACTATCGCGGCACTGCCGCTGAACAGGAGTGAATATGGGAGAAGGCAACGATTGTGAGGACACTGACTTGGGAGAGAGGACAGGGGACGACAGGGTTCAAATGCCACGGTGATGGGTACACCAGCCAAGGAGGACGGCACTGGCGTTGAGGGTGAAGACGGCGACTACAAGGACAGATGAGGCGCGGGCGCCGACGATGAAAACTGACCAAGCTCTGAGGCTGCCACTAGCCGAGGATCCCCCCTCCCAGTCGAAGAAGCAAGGAGACAGAGGATGAGGAGGCATGTCGTGCAAGGTCACAAAGGAAGACAGACTCAAAGGAAAGGGCTTCACGCAACTAGATGACACAATGAAGGTCGGAGTCCTAGAAGTGTATAAGAACGGCGAGTGCAAAGTTGTCGTAGTCCTCTAGTGGAGTCAACAAAACTTGAGACATAGGATTGATGCACTTGAGAGGTAGAACAATTACGGTCGATGATGTGGGAATGGTGTGTGAGCCGTTGACCCAGCTCTGTTGGTCTCCTGTTGCCATTGGATGTGTTTTAGATCAGACCACAACTTGATATCGTGCCATGCAAAAAAGAGGATACAAGATCGATTCTTTTAACGCTGTTGATTCCAACAGCGGTGAAATATACCGCCAAACTCGTCAACCACATATGAATCGTCGGCCCCTTTGGATTTTGCGAGATTAAAGAATTCAGGAGGTGTCATCTGGTTGTGGGGTTAACTCAAGAGTTGGATCTTTATCCCGAAGAGCACTGCTTCCCGCATGTGTGAATAGCTCTTCCGCTTAACAGCTCCTCCATGGTGAGTTTTTGGATCAGATGGTTTTCAAGGCTCTCGAGTACTATAGCTTCTGGTACAAGTTGTCACTGATACGCGCTTGTCGACCAGTGCCTCCTGTCATCGTGCCTAGCGCCAAACCGACAGGCAGCGGTAGGTGTGAGAGGTTTGTTGAGCCTCATGGGTCCGTTGGCGGGTTGGCCGTCAGAGTCGTTGATCTTGTGCCATTATTCACGTAGCCTGTCTTTGTCATTAATTAGTGAATCACTTGCTGCTGTCTCTCCATTGCCAAAGTCTTCACCGTTACAGCGCTGCTCGTTGGGGGGTGTGCTCACTCCTTTCACCGTTGTCGTCACAAGGTCTGCTAACTTCTGGATGATAGAGATGCATGAAAGACGTGTACAAGGTTGTCGCTTAGGAGTAAAGCCCAATATGGCAATTTCTCGCCAGATGTCGCGCTTAAGGTCAAAAAGAGAGTTTTCCAGAGACGAGATCACTGCCACTGCAATTTTACAGAAATGCCGCATGTAATCTACCACGCTAGACTGCTGACACAAGCGTTGAAGCTTGTGCTGTCTTTCAGACTTCTCATTCATCTTCCCAAAGCATGCGAAGATGGATTACACAAAGCATGCCCAACATTCCGCTGGATTTAGTGATTTGTGCCATGTCTGATTGATCTGCTCGAGTGGTAGAACGCCTATGGTCGACAACATGAGAGTGGTCGCATGAGCCGTTGATCGGCCTCTGCTAGTATCCTTTTGCCATTGGATGGTCGTTAGATCAGACCAACAGCTCAAAGCTGTGCAATACAAAAGTGAGGCTGCGAGGTCAATTTTCTTTCTATCGTTGCTGATCCCAGCAGTTGTAAAATACACCTCCAACTCGTTACCCACATACAAACTGTCGGTCCTTTTTGGTTTGTATGACAAAACAATTCAAAGTATGCTTGTTGAATTAGAGCTTGCTCAAGAGTTGTATGTTTTTCTCGAAGAGTACCACTTCTCGCGCACGTGCATTCTGAATCTCCTCCATCTCCATGTTGAGTTGTTGGAGTAGGTGAGTGTTGAGGCTCTCGAGTCTCGAAACTTTGTGGCATTGGTCTTTGTTGATACGATCTTGTCAGCCAGTGCTTCCCACTGTGTCAAGTGTCGTTCCTGCAGGCAACGGTGGAGGCAAAGAGTTTGTGGAGCCCAAGGGATCCATCTCTAGATTAGCCGTCAAGGTCGTCACAGTCGTACCATTCGACGCGAAGGCCGCCTTCGTTGACTAGTTCACTGGGAGAGCATCTTTGACCACGTGCTTCTGATCCTTAATTGTCAGATTCTTCGTCGGTTACTGCTACTGGTTGGCAGGTGTACTCGATCCATTTGCCATCATTGTTATGAGCTTTGCGAAATTCTTGATGGTCAAGATGCACTGAATACTTGTACGGTGCTATCACCTTGTAGTGAATGCATTGTTTTCCCCTCCAACATTGTTTCGCTCTCACACCAAGAACTACACCAAGGGAAACGTGGATTGCTCACAAGGATGAGGTGCAGGAAATAAGAAACTATTGGGGGAAACAGATGATTTATACTAAGCAGTAAGTGTACTTCAACGTCAAGTGTCAGTTATGTCAAACACATGTATAAAACAGCAAGAATCAGAATGAGACATCTGTTGGGGATGGACATTTGAGTTGGCGCATGTGACGTTGCGTAGTCCGTGGTTGATTCAAGAAACTCCGCCAAGAACTCGGGGTGTTTTGAGTGTATTGAGGTGCTGTTTCATACAATTCTAGCACCGTAAAAAAGTTGATTGAAAAACATCAAACAGTCAATTGTGTTTGCGGCACTACTATTTCGAGAAAGTGGTTTAGTGTGTTGGAGACTTTGGGAACAAAACATGGAGAGTTGGGGCAAGTGGCCAAAATGTCCATGGCCAATTAGCATAAGAAGGGACTTGAGGTTGCCGCACAATGGTCTACAATTGTAAGGGCAGAAATTCCCACCAGCAGAGTTTAGGAACTCGTGTATGATTGGGACGTAACATCGGCCGAGGGCATTTTGGCCAATTGTCCCGACTCTCAATGTTCCGCTCCCACAGCTTCCGACATATTCAGCCACCCTCCAAAAAGGTCAACAGAAGCATAACAGACCATATCGATGGTTCAATATTGGTTGGTCGACTTCTCGACAGTGTTGATCTTTTTTAAAACCGCAGGTCAATATCTGCAAAATTCCCCATATTCTTTGCGGATTTTCCCAAAGTACCAATCATAATGCATTGTCGATGTGTCGCTGGCCTCAAGTGCCCAAGACCCAACAAATGCCTCATTTTTTCCCTCGTCATCGTATTTATGAGGTACCAGACGTGCACAAGTCCCTGAGCTTCCTAGTGGGAATTTATGTCATTACAAAAATCTCACACCACGTGTCGAGACCTTGAGTTTTTTTCCTTGACGGTCGAGGGAAATTCAGCCAACTGTCCTCACCCTCCGGCGAACATTCTCGCACTTTCGGGAAAACCCGACCACATTCGAGATTCATTGACAGAAGTATCACGACCTTTTGGTCGACTTCTTGACACGTCGAGACATATCTTGATTTATAAAGATGCATCTCGCATCTTTACGGTCTTCGGCGACAACTATAGCGATGGAGGAACATAACATGCATATGCACACGAACCCTGAAGCAGCAACGAACGCTTGCGTGGCAGGCTATGCAGCAGCTGGAGCGACCCCTATGACTCGGATGACCAACCCGGTTGCGGAACCAATGGCGGCAAACCAGCCGTCCCTATCGACAGCCTCTACAAAGACAGCAGGAACGATAGGTGGCACCGGACGACAGGTGCGGATCAAAAAGGAACTAGCGAACCGTATCTCCACGCTCGAGGGAATCAACAGCCATCTGCTCCAACAACTCAATATTGCGATGGAGGCTCTTTGCAACGCAAGGGCAAGAGAAGCGGTGTTCGTCAAGAGAAACACCCAGCTCTCGAATGAACCCAAAATTCGTCCGGCCCCACCAGAACCGTTGGATCTAGCAAATTCAAAAGGACAGACAGTTTGGATGTGGTTGACGAGTTTGGAGGTGTACTTTACCACTGCTAGGGTCAACAATGAACAAAAAAAGATTGACCTCACGGCCGCACTTTTGCGTGGCACGGCACTAAGTTGGTGGTCTGACCTAAAGACCATCCAACGGTAGTAGGAGACCTGTGGGGTCTCATCAATGGCCGACGACGTGCATCTCATACCGCCAACTGCAGGCATTCTACCCTTGGAGCAGATCAACCCGCAATGGCAAGACGCGATGACGCCACCAACCAACTGGAATAAGTTATCGCGTGCGATGCTCACACAATTTGGATGACTGAACAAGAAGTCTGACGCATGGTACAAGCTCCATCATCTCCGTCAGCAGTCCAGCGTGGCAGAGTATACGCAGAGATTCCGCCAGATCATCAGTGGCACAGATGTAACCCCTGACGAGCTCTGTTTTCACTATGATAATGGCCTCAAACAAGAAATCCAACAAGCAATTGTCATTTTCGGCATGCAAAACGACTTACCGCAAATGATCGCATCAGCCGAAAGTATTGACAGCGTTGACTACAACGCTCAGATCCAGGAATCCTATGGATGGCAACATCCAAACCACAAGAATCGTAGAAACAAAAAGAAGCCGGTCAGGGGACTCCTCAACTCCGATGGAAGTGGATGCCGTCGACCAGAGAGATACGCTTACAACTGCTAAAAAGTTGGCCACATTGCTTGCAACTGTCACAGCAAGCAGCAGGCCAAAAAGAGGGGGAAGTCACAGAAAAATGAGTCGGGAAATGACAAAGAGCAGGAGTGAATGATGCGACTCTTATCCATGAAGAGCAGTCTACTCTGAACGATCACCCGTCTGATTAGCCTACAATGTCGCAGAAGGTTTATGAGATCGCACGATGAGGGGTACAAGGAGAAACAACCGGCGATACTAATAGAAGTGCAACTTCGAGGATACAAAAGTCATAGAATGGTATCGGCACTATTAGATGGAGGAGCTTCTCACATTTTTGCAAGAAATGACATGGTTCGCAAGCTGGGTTTGCAAACCGAACAAAGGGTGTTTGAAGGAAAAATCGTCGATGGGAGATTAAAAACATGGAGACTCCAAGAACCGCCACGACTACAAGTTGGAGATCTGCGAGATGTGATGGTCTTGAGGTCTTGCCCAATGAGTGACTACAAAATCATTCTTGGAAAAGAATTCCTATACCGACACAATATGTAGGTCGACTGGAACAGCAGCGATGTCTACATGGAAGTCGATGGTGTCAAGCGACAACTTCCGTGTGTGGTACGGAAGATGACAGCTGAAGCAGTAGAGGTGGAAGCAGCAGTAGAAGCCGTGGTAGCCGAAAAGTGACAACTTGTGTAGTCAATACAGTTCAATGTGGCCAAGTACTACATATGATGAGGAGCTCGTGCGTGGCTCATACATCTTGAACCAATAGAGGAAGTAGAAGTGGCAGCAGTTCACTCATCATCCTCATCGGCCTCATAAGCCTCATTGGCATCAACAAAGTTTGCGAGAGTACTTGAAGAGTTTGCACCACTTATCCAAGAGTTTGTGAATGTCTTCCCCAATGAACTCCTAAAAACCCTACGACCTCAATGTGACATCAACCATCGCATCAAGCTGAAACCAGGCAGCCAACCCACAGTCTGAGGGGCCTATCAAAAGAACGATAACGAGCTGACCGAGCTGAAAAAGCAACTCAACAAGATGCTCGGTCAGGGATTCATCCGCCCTTCCACGTCACCATACGCCGCACCTGTACTATTCGTGAAAAATACAACAGGCCAAATGCGGATGTGCGTGGACTATCGGGCGTTGAACGATGCTACCATCAAGGATTCCTACCCTCTTCTCCGAGCCGACAAACTTTTTGATCAACTCCGAGGAGCTCGATTTTTCACCAAAATGGACCTACGCAGTTGTTATCACCAAATTCGCGTGGCAGATGCGACATCGAGAAGACAAGGTTCCGAGCTCTCTACGGGAATTTTTGAGTTTACGGTAATGTCGTTCGGACTTGCAAGTGTCCCGGCGACGTCCATGGCGTCAATGAACAACATTTTTGCCCATACCTTGACAATTTTGTCGTGGTGTACCTCAAGGACATGATGTTGTACAACCGCACCTAGGAGGAGCACAATGGATATCTTTGAAAAGCTCTCGAAGTTTTACAAAAAGATTTTTTTTGGAAAACTCTCTAAGTGTGACTTCAGTTGCCATTCGATCATGTTTTTTCGATCACGTCATCAACGGCGGACGGATCACCATGAACCAAGAAAAAGTGGCGGCAGTTGCTGATTGGCCGACGCCGACCAACGTGCGAGACGTTCAAGTTTTTCTCAGCTTTTGCGACTACTACCGGCGTTTTGTATGGGATTACGCCCAAGTGTCTGCGCCTCTCTGAGACCTCACTCAAAAGGAAAATGAGTGGCGGTGGCGAGACAACAAACAAGAAGCATTCACCGCTTTACGGGATGCTCTCACCTCGGTGCCTGCCCTACGATTAGCCGATCCAAGAGTCGACTACGTCATGGCTGAGGACGTCTCAGATCGAGCCATCGGCACGGTTCTCTTACAAGAACATGGCAACGGAGAGCAGCCGGTCGCATACATGTCAAGAAGAATTCGAGGACTGAAACTCAACTACGTTATACAGGACAAGAGATGCTGGTAGTCGTACATGCATTTAAGACATGGAAGTGTTATCTTGAATTCTACCAATGCATCGTCCGCACCAATCATCATGCGCTGACATGTTTGAACATGCAGGCAGCCGAACCTCAGTTGATGTCAAACGCGATGGATGGAGTTCCTTTAATCCAAGTTCGACTACGGTACTGAGTATCGGCCTGGAAAAACCAACCCAGCAGACGCACTCAGTCACCGACCAGATTTGATAGCTGAGGTAGCAATGCTACAGCTGCAATGAGATCCATATCTTGAGCAGTTGTTCACTTGAGGCCACGACCAGCACGCCGGATACGACGCGGCAAAATTCTGGTACAACACACCCTATTTGACGCGACAGATCACTTGCCAGGTTGTCGTTCCCCCGAACGGTGAACTCCATCGCATGGTGCTCAAAGAGTTCCATGACACAAGTCCAAGTGGACATTTTGAAGAAGACAAGACGCTGAGGAAGCTTGCAAAACACTACTGGTGGGACCTGATGCAATCCCAAGTGGCCAACTTCTGTAAATCTTGTGACGCGTGTTAGTGAAAAAAATCCTGCCGCACACGACCACCCAGAATTATGCAGCCGATCCCCATTCCAATAGAACCGTGGACTGAATGGAATCTCAATGGTCTTTGTCACAGTATTACCAGTCACACCCGAAGGATATGATGCAATCCTCATGGTTGTTGACAGGTTTTCCAAAATGCCGCACTTCAATCTGATAACGACAACCGTCACCGCCAAAGGAACAGCACGATTGTTTTTGAACAACATCGTGCGGCTACACGGCGTGCCGAGAACCATCACCAAGGACAGAGATGATCAATTTACCAGCTCTTTTTGGCAGGAACTAATGACTCGCTACGGCAGTCAGATCCAGCTTTCAATGGCGTTCCATCCTTAAACCGACGGCCAAACCGAGTGGACCAATCAAATACTCGAACAACTTCTCCGAACATTATGCGAACTTCATGGAACAGATTGGACACAAAATCTCCCGACCGCCGAAATTGCATACAATTTGGAGATCTCCACCACAACGAGTACAACTCCGTTTGATGTGGTGTATGGAAAACTTCTCGCCACACCAGCCAAACTACAAAGTCAAAGAAATGCTTCTGTAGGTGACGTCCAACACCAAGATTTCTCCACCACATGGAACAAAACATGGCAGAAACTTGCAATGACACAAGCAGCAAAGTGACAAGCAGCCGATCGACATCGCAACGATGACGTTTTTACCACTCGTGACAAAGTCCTTCTCAGCTCGACCAACATCAAACATCACGGAGCCGGTTGTTCGAAGCTTAAACCCCGGTGGATGGGACCGTTTGAGATCGAGTGCATGCAAACCCCCGTAGTTGCACGACCCAAACTCCCCCACACTATGCAAGTCCATCCACTATTCCATATCAGCAAACACAAGCACTACCGAGACCCAGGAGAGAACCCCCCGCGGGGATGTCCCTCCACCTCCTCTTGTGCAAGCGGACAAGGACACCGAATGCATCATCGAGGAAATTTTTGGCCATCACCAACGAGGCAAGACAACCAAATATTTTGTCAAGTGGCACGGCTACGATGTCGCGCATAAGAGCTGGGAACCCTATGACAACCTCTGAGACGTCGATCACCTAATCCATGGCTATAACCGCCGTCACGTGGCCACATCTGTATACACGCATGGACGTCATGGCTACAAAGGGGGGAAGTGTAACATACCAAACATAAACGAGTCCCTAATCTTCTGAGTGGGCATTTCGGTCATTACACAAATAGCCCACTGCGTGTTGAGACCTCGACTTTTCGCCCAAACGGTCTAGGAAAAATTGTCCACCTTTCTTCATCCTCCGACTAACCTTCTCGCACTCACTAACAAACCCGACCACTTTTGAGAATCATTGACAGAAGTATCACAATCTTTTGGTTGAATTCTTGACGCATAAATACATATCTTGATATATAAAGATGCATCTTGCATCTTCATCGTCGATCCTCAAAGCCCCCCAAGTCCTCGGCGGAGCTTCTCAAATCCGAGGTGTTGGCTTTTGCACACCTCTCATTGTGCTCTGTTGTGTCTTCCCGGCTTGTGTACATCGGCGTGCAAATGACTGACTGTAAGATGAGATGCTGCTGGAGCGTCATCCGCTGGAGTCGATATGTGCTGAGGGCTTCACATGTCTTGATGGAGCCTCTTTCCTAGGCGTGAGACGCGCTCAGCTCCATCTGCGGACCTCCACAGCACTCACGCTGCTGGCGGTCACTGCCTCGACACTTGATTCCTGCACCTGTCCTGTGCAAAATCTATTTACATCATTGCACTCGCAGCGTCACGTCCATCCTGGGGTCCAAGTTTCATATTTTTCAGACACAATGGGATTTGGGGTGATTCTGGCCTAGGCACCACCAGGATTTGGGTGGTCATAAGTCCTTGCCAATGTTTTTCTGGTTGATTCTGACCGCACATCTGCGTTTGCAGCGTGGGTGTTTTTGTGTGGTCTTGTTTTCAGGGAAAACGGATGATGCCCGGATTTCGGGCCGTCGGTTGTCTGGCAGGGCTCACTGAGAAAACCCTGCCTGCCAGAAAATAGGTGTTTTTTTTTATTGGTAGAGAAACTGAGTTACAAGTTGTACACAACTGAGGAGGAGCTATTTTTTTAGGGGTCTCCTATTGTTGTTCATTCTCTGTTGCTAATCACACTTCACTCAGTTTTTTCTGCCTTTCTGGCGCTAACTCCTCAACGCACAGCTTTCCACTCACAAGGTCTCAGAGCAGCTAGAGGGGGCAGCAGTGCAAAGCAATGAGCGTGGGGCCATGCCTAATCCAACAATGATGCAGCCCAAACCAACCGCTCTAGGCTAGATTCTAACTTGGTGTCATAGCTAGAGCACATCAGAAGCAGCAGATCTGAGCAGCAACAAGGCGTACAGGTCACAGGCTATGCCGGCGGTCCCATAAACGCGCCCATGCAGAGGAAACTCTGCCAGATTTTCCTTGGCAGAGTATGCTTGTCGGGTAGCGTCGTCCGAACCCTCCCAACGCGAGTGGAATGGTGGCGAAGTTTTCCTTGCAGCATTGACACCGTGAAGCCGGTAGCTATGGCGGATTTGTGGCCGGCAAACCGACGGGCAATGTTGTGATGGCACCGACACATGCAGCGACGGCACCAGACAAGGGGATTCATCCCCTTCACCCTTTTCCCCTTGCTACTGTTGTTGCGGCAGTAGTGGTACTTTGCACAATAGCAGTTGCGATAGCAGCAGCAGTGCAGACACGGCTGCTGTAGTAGCCAGCTACAACAACCGAAGTAGTAGCTGCTGCTGCCGCAGCTACTGTAGCAGCAATAGCCCAGCCGCGGCTATTACATCAAGCAAAGGCGGCGCAGCAGCTGCAGCAGCCGCAGTAGCTACAGCAGTTTCAGAAGCCACTGAGCCGCAGCAGCCGCAATAGCCGCAGCAGCTGTAGCATGTGCACAGCCTCAGCAGCCATGCATTCATAGTAACCGTAGCAGCCGTAGCAGCCACGTAGCCGCAGCAGATATAACAGCCATGTAGCCACATCAGCCACGAAGCCGTAGTAGCTGTAGTAGTCGAAGCAGCCACGCATTCATAGTAGCTACAGCTGTAGCACAACGACAGCAGCCGCACAGCTGCAACAACCGAAGCAACCCCAACAAGCCGCAATAGCCGCAGCAACCACGGCAGCCCCAGAAACCACGGCAGCCCCAGAAACCACGGCAGCCACGACAGTCGTAGTAGCCATAGCAGCCACATCATCCGCAACAACTGCAGTAGCCGCAATAGCCGCAGCAACCATAGTAATCACGGCTATAGGCATCACAGTAGCAGCGGTCGTAGTAACTGCAACGTCAGCAGTAGCAGCACGACAGCCATAAGGTTGGCAATACCCTACTGTTGACGTCAGCCATCACAAACTGCTATTTTCAGGAATAAGGACAAAAAGGCAAAAAAGGAAAACAAAGGGGGAACAAAAAAAAAGACAAAAACAAAGGGAGGGATCATAACCAGTAGCCCTAGTGGGGAGGGGTCCACTTTTGTTGGAGGACCCCATAGCCACCCCTCCTTTTAGCAGCTGAAACAACTGCAACAGCAGCAGCAGCCGCCGCCGCAACAATAGCAACCATTGCCGTAGTAGTAGCACCAGCAGTGGCTACAACGTAAGAAAATAAAACAACATAAGTAGCAGCCTCTGCTACTATAGCAGCAGTAGCAGCCACATCAGCAAACACAACTGCAACCACAATAGTAGCCACCGCCGCCATTGCAGCAGTAGTAGCAATAGCGGTAGCACCTATAACAGTAACAATAACAACAATAGTAGTAGCAGCCAGAGCAACAGTAGCAGTAGTAGCAGCTACAACAGTAGTAGTAGCAACAGTAGCATCAACTATAGTAACAGTAGTAGTAGCATGAACAACAATGTGTAGGCTTTGTCGCCCCCTATGCTGGCTCGCTAGACCCTCTACCCAGCATTCGCTAGTAACTCTCCGCACTGACATAACAGCTTGTAGCAATGCGGCAGTCGACGCTACAGAGCCATACCTACGTTCCCCCGCCCTTCCCTGCACTGAGTCACGCTAGTCCCGTAGCTTCTCCCGCCACACACTACTTGGCCCAGCAGCACACCCAGCGCCAATGCAAGACTGTATCATCAGTCCTCAGCCCCACTTTGGGTGTCGGCCGCAAGCCGAAGGACTTTGAGTCCCCGCCCTCGCAACTACAGGCCAGAGAGCAGTTCCGGAGCTGGAAGCTTAGCTTCCGTACCTGGGCGCAGGGCGAGGACTTGTGGCTATGCTATATTTTTCCCTACAACTCCACCCAGACTGGCCAAGTGTATGATGCTGGTCGAGCCGTGCACGCCCTCGTCCACTTCGCCCCGTGCGTGACAGTGGTTGAGTGTGGGATGTCCGTTGGCAGCCGCCCTTCTCAAGTGTGGAAGTGATCTCTTGATTCCAACGCCAAGGCGAGTGATTCAGGCCATAGAGAGCCTTCTATAGACGCCAGACTCTACTAGTGCCATCAAAAAACCCAGGGGGCTCAACCATGTACATCTCCTCGTCTAACTGTCCATGGAGGAAGGTGTTGTTGACATCCATCTGCTCCAATTCCCAGTCGTGCTGAGCGACAAGACTCAATAGGGCGCGAGCAGTGGTGTAGCGACCAACTGGCACAAATGTCTTGTCAAGGTCCATGCCCAGAACCTAGGAAAAACACTTTGCCGTGAGGCGAACCTTGTACTTGTTCAGTGTTCCGTCGGGCTTGTACTTGCGCCTGGCGACCCAGCGCGCATCAATGGCATTATGCCATGGGTGCAGATCAACCAGCTCAAAAACAACATGGTAGTTGAGGGCCTTTTGCTCATCGCACATCGTTGCTTCCCATCGCTATGCATCAGGGGCGTGCTGGTCACGTCACCCATCAGGAGCGTGCTTGACGGGCGGCATACGACTCTGGGGACGGAGACGCAGAGCCGGTAGCGACATGACACTCAGCAACGAATGCAGTGGCTACTAGAACCACCGCTCGAGTGTGCTTGGAGATGAGTAGCACATAGCCCGGCACAGAACTGGGATGGACAACACCAGTGGCTAGACCAATCGCATCCATGCCTGTCGGCACGATGGGAGACTGTGCAGGTGCGACAAGGGCATTGAGCGGGCACGACCAGGGACTGAGTGGTCTAGGACTGTGATGGACGACTAGACAATGCAATGACGCTAGAGGTGCGATGCAAGAGCGCATGCAGACGCCGGCCATGGACAAAGGGTGAGACAAGGGCAGGTCAAGTGGGCTCTCAGGACACAGGGGCATCTAGTGCCGCATGGTCGGGTGATACAACAAAGACATCATGACTCAATGATGGGGAGCTGGCAGACTGAGGCAATGACGCAGAGGCAGACGAGGACGTGATCGGAGTGGTCGATGGCCCGGAAGAGCTAGACGACAAAGAGGAGGGTGAGCCACGTGGGGGTGGCACGTCGAACGACGGGAGCTGAGAGGGTGTAGCCAGCAGGGTCACGGCTGGAGGAACTGCAGGCAAGACAAGACTGGCAGAACTGAATTTTCCACCCAACCAAAACAGCAGCTGGAGGGAGGCGGCGGACGAAAGGCGGCCAAGGTCACGTAAGAAGACCGACTTGAAGAAAAGAGCATCACAAGATTCAATGACATGCTAGTGGGTGGGGTCCCAAAAGCGCCAAGCCTTTGACTAGGTCACGACACCTAAAAATGGACACATACAGCTGCGTGGGGACAATTTGCCATCCCACAAGTCATCAAGCAGCCAAATGGAGGCAATGCATCCCTAGACGCGAGCAAGCCAAAGGTCTGCACAAGCGCCGGACCAACACTCAGTAGGGGTGACAGAATGAGGAAGGGGCCCATGTGGAACGCGGTTCCTGACCCAAGTCATGTAGCTCATGGCCTCAAAGGAAAAGAGCAAAGGAAGACCAGACTCAGACAAGAGAGTTCGGACACCGTCAGCAAGGGTACAATTCGAGCGCTCAGAGATTCCATTTTTTTGGGGTGTGTAGGGAGTGGAATTCTCCACACACACCCCCTTGGACTTAAGAAAAAAAGTGGTGGGTCCAAGGAACTCACCGTCGCGGTCACTACAAAAGACGCGTAGTGAGCGCTGGCAGGCACGCTTATCCTAGGCAAGCCAAGTTTCAACTATGGGACAGATGTCACTCTTGTGCCAAAGAGCAAACACCCAAAAAAAGCAAGAAAAATCAGCCGTGAGGCACAAGACACAGCAACCAACATCACCAAGGAGATCATGGGGAAGGGGACCCATGACGTCAGCATGCACACGATGAAGAGGGAAACGGGATTGGGATTCTGAGTGAGACAAGAGAGAGCGATGCATCTTGCTCGGAGCACAATCAAGGCAGTCAAAGGGATAGGGAGTAGGGAAAGTAGAAGGTGAGAGACCCAAAGCAGGCTAGAGGCGCAGCATGCTAATGATAGCATCAGTGTGAACATGCACAAGGCGGGGATGCATCAGTTGGACAACAGAAGGGGAGAGAGAGAGGGGGCTACATGAGCAAGGCAGCGCCAACCGAGGCAGAAGAAGGGCAAAAGAGGGGGATACGGTAGGGTTTTTCACACTTCACACTGCGTAGGACAACACATCGAGAAGTGGGAAGGCGCACTGTACCAACACCTTGACTAGAAGCAATGTCCATGTGTTGATCGTTGAGGAAGGACACCGATAGGAGGCTAAGCTCCAAAGAAGGGACATGCAACATGTCGAAAAGGTATACAACACCACTGGGACCAACAAAGCAGACCACTCCAACACCTTGGACAGGGAGTAACTGATCAGACCCAGTACAGACAAAGCGGACAGCACTAGCAGGGTCGAGGGAGGCAAACGAGGAACGGGCAGAAATGATGTGGTGGGTGGCTCCTGAATCCAAGATCCAGAATCCACCCGATGCACGAGCAGGGGGAAGGACACTACACGTCGCCACAGTTCCGACTGGACAAGGAGAGGACGCAGAAGAAGCAAGACGACGCGGGAGAAGGACTGACTGCCAATGCTCAATCCACGGAATGGTGGGAGGCAACGACCCATGCACATGACTCGACGGTGGACCACAAAAGACAACATTAGTCAGACATGTAGGACCGCTGGCCAACGGAGCAACACCCTCACCTCCCTAATCGCAAAGGCAAAGGAGCTGAAGTAGAGACTGCTCTTGCTGACACTCGCCGTCACCCACGACAGACGTCAAAGACGCCAGGGTTGCAGTGCTAGAGGGAGGAGGGAGCCACGCAGGGGTGGTGTAGCTGGACAAGGGCGGAGCAACGTAGGATGGAGCGCCGTAAGGAGGCGGCCAGCCCCAAGGGTAAGGGACCACCGGAGGCCCGGAGGGAACCTCAGTGGTGGTATAAGTTTGAGCCGAGGACAAAGGCTTTGATGATGAGGAAGAGGGTGTGCTGGATGAAGAAATGGCCACGACAGAGGCACCAGCAGTATGAGCTCATTGGGCACGTATCGCACGAGTGAGGTGAAGGTCGTCTAGTGGAGTGGAACACGCACGCGCCGAGTGGTCAAGAGATCTGCAGTTCCATCAGGTCACAGCACCGGGGACACGTGAAGAGGAGGCAGCCGCTTTCTCCTTGTCCTTCCGGTTCCCTCTATCCTGGCCGCGACCGCGGCCGCGACCCTAGGAGGCAAGAGCAGTGGCGGTGGAGCTGGTCAAGGAGGAGGACGATGAGGAGGCACTAGAGAGAGTCACAGTACTGGTTAGGGGCTGCAACTCCAATGACTGTGGAGTGATGGAGATGCTTCTTCTGAAGACTAGTCCACCATGCACCAAGGCGCTCTATGGTGAAGTCCGAGAGGGCACCAATGCCCGGTGGTGACTGCACAAGGACATGTTGGGAGGCAAGGGGTTGGAGCTCTTCAGCTTTAACGTCGCGAAGAAGGTTGCTATGCTCAAGGATGAGCAAGTTGACCATGGTGAGGACAGGGGGCAACTGCCCACGGGCAGCATCACCGAGCTCGCGAAGGAGCTTGAGGCCATGAGTCCAGTAGGCATCGACGATCTCGTCAGCATGCATCAGCAGCGTGTTGAATTCCACAGTGAGAGGACTTTGTGCAACCTAGCCGGTGATGGTGTTTCTGCGACGCATCGTAGCATAGGCACCCACAGGATCAGCATCGCGACCAGCTGTAGGATTGGCGTTGAACATGCCAACGTCATGCACAAGGTGCTCAAGTGCGGTGGGAATAAGGGTGCAGACAGCACAAGTGGCTTCAGCAGGAGCAGGGACGAAAGGCGGGTTAGCGACGAGGTCAGGGGGGAATTAGTATTCCGATAGACGCTCACCCAAAGCCCAGGCGTTGAACTGCACCTTCCAGGAGGAGAATGCAAGACCTAGGGAGAAGATAGGAGGCTATAACCAAAATTCATGCTTGCGTGGTGTAGGAGCAGAGGTATTGGCACCATGGGGGTATTGCCGGCAATGGGCATGGAAGAGGCATTGGAGTTGGAAACAGCAGTGGAGGGAGTGGCAGCACTGCCAGATGCACATCATTAGCGAAGGTAGCACAATTGTCATCTGTACGTTTGAGGCTATCCTCAGCCTCCCGTTGTGCCTCAAGCACGCGGTTGAGTTGCCACTGCAAGTCTGCAATAATTCACTCGTCGTCACCTGGCATGGTGACAAACGAGGGGCTCTGCCGAAAAAATGTTTGGCAAAGTTTCCCCAGCCCCAGTGGGCGTGAGAAAACTGGATGGTGTTGTATGAACGTGGATAGAGTGTTGGAAGACAATGTAGGACAATTCCCAATATCCTGCTGCATTTTCCCAGCCCGATTACGATGGAAGCAAATAGCAGAGGACAACCCAGGAGGTAGGCAATAGGCAATCAAGTAGTGGGTGCCAGAGGAGGCGGGCAAAGGAAAGCAAGCATAGTAGTAATGGACGCTAGAGCTGTTGTAGTGAGCACAAAAATGGTGGACGCTGCCAGTGTCACTAGAGCAAGACCACCAGCAGCAACTAGTACGACCAATGTAGTGGCTAGAACAACAATGAGAGAGGCTGCAAAAGTGACCACATTAATAGCCAGGGATGACACTGGTGAAGAGGCTACACCTGCGGTGACTATAGACGTGCAAATGGCTGCTGCTGCTGAAGCCGCAGCAGTGGCGGCGGCCGCAAACTCGAGGCGATTGCTGATGCCGCGACAGAGATCTGTGTGCACATGCCAGCAGCTGCTGCAGCAATGGGCCCGACAATGATTGCAGCCTTAGTGTAGGCCTCGGTATCACAGCCCGCTGAGGTGGCTGCAAGGGCACAAGACGCGCGAGCTACGGTGACAAAGGTGGCGGCTGATGCAGCTGCGGCCTCTATGACAGACGAAGCCACGCTAGTGAGAGAAACTGAGACTAAAACAAAATCTCTGGTGGTGGAGGTGAGGAGGTTTGCGTCAATCCAGTAACGTCACTCCCTCCCAAGGTGTCCTGAGTGGGGAGGGGAGAGTCTCGTACCAGATAACACCAAGAATGAGGTGAATACTCTGACACAGGAGACCTCTCCGCCGCCCCCAAATGACGTCACGCACAGCGGCCCGCGTTGCAGCCCTCATTGTGGGTAGCGGACGTGGTGGCTACGGCCTCATTCTGCTCCAGCATGGCGACTGCAACCGCCAAAGTGGCAAAGGTGTGATTTCCAACTTCTTTGCTTGCATCGGCCACTGTTGCTAGATAGTTGGTGCAGCTGCCGTGAGCACAGCCGTCAGGAGAAAACGAAGGTAGCACCTGCGAGTGGCGGTGTGTGGTGCGGCCGCTGTGTGTGCTGCTGCATCTCCTGGAGGTGGCGGACTACGAGGAGGCGAAGACAACTATGGGGACAGCCACGACTGCTGACATTCACGACGTGAGTGGGGATGGGAGGAAGCTGTTGGTGCTACGGGTACATCACCCCCACAAAAGTGTAGAGCGAGGATGAGGGTGCCGGGGAGCAAAACCTCCCACAGTTTTGGCCCACCCTGATGTCATGGCTGTGGTTGCTCTTAGAGCTAAAGAACCGCAAGAAGAGGTACCGTGGGTGGCCAAATGGCAGCGAGAGGAGCCAATGCTGCAATCAAAACTATTGCAAAAATGGCGGCGTCAAAGGACAGCCGTCCAAGATGGTGGACGGCTGTCCAAGGGGTCGAGCGGCAGACCAAGATGGGGACGGCCGCGATGCTCTACGCCGAAGGATGAAAGTGCCGCTTACAATGCAACAGGGACAGAGGCGGCAACGACGGTGGGAGCGGCGACGTGGGTGGTGGCGATAGTGAGACATCCCACTTGCTTGGATCTAGCATTGAAGAGCAACTTGATGAGCATGCTTGCTACATGCTTTGATTCTAGTAGGTAGGGGAGAATGGAGCAGTGAGATGCGAAGCAAGCAAGTAGAAAGGAACCTTCAACAATGGCAAGATGCCAACGAATTGCATGGTAGGATGTTTTAGAACACACAGATACAGTTACAATGACGAGTAGTCTAATCCGATGGGGTGTGGGACCCTGGATTGAGCAAGCAAGCTCGTGAACTTCCTCTCGTTGTAAGCTCTACCCTCAGTCAAACCGAGATCGAACCAACCCCCCCCCCTCCAATCATTTTGCTCATATCACATGCAATGTATCAGTCACAGGTACAGAACCCGGGTGTTCCTGGACCTAGCACAAAATCTGCATGTGACCAGACAGAAACGGCCATGTTATGCAGCCGATATTCGCACGGCCAGTGGCCATGGCTCGATGACGGTGGGCGTGCTGGGTACAACATCTTACCTTCCTCAATCACCAGCGTCAGTGATGTGTGAGATGTGCGACGAGACTTTTGGTTTTCATCTCTCTTTGTACTCTGTTGTGTCATCCCGGCTTTTGTACATCGGCGTGTAGATGACTGACGGTGAGACGTGACACTGCTGGAGTGTCCTCTGGTGGAGCCGATGCACGCTGAGGCCTACACGCATTTTGCTGGAGCCTCCTCCCTCCAACGTGCTCAGCTCCATCTGCACACCTCTTTGGCAGTCATGCCGTTGGCAGTCACTGTCGCAGCATATGCTGTCTATACGAATCCAATGCTTGGTCTGACTGTGTTGTTGCATCTACAGCGCCATGTTCTCCTCAGGGTCCAAATTTCATATTATTTGGGCACTTTTGGGACTGGGGACTAGTGTAGACGCCGTCTGAGTTTCGGCAGCCATAACTCATTGCTGCTATTTTTTAGGTGATTCTGACCACACAAATGCGTTTGCAGCGTGCGTATTATGATATGGTCATGTTTTCTGGCAAAACGGACGACGCCCGGGTTTTGGGCTGGCGGCTGTCTGGCAGGACTCACCGAGAAAACCCTGCATGCCAGAAAATAGGTCATTTTTTCTCATTGGCCTAGAAACTGAGTAACAAGCTCTAAAGACCTAGGGGGGAACTAGAACTTGGAGGGGTCTCCCATTATTGCTCATTCTCACTTCCTAATAAGTCATTTCCAGTTTTCAGGTGTTATCAGCCGCTAACTATGGTGCACGCATTTTTTAGTCACAACACGAGAGCTCTCAGACTTAGACTTTGGTGTAGTAGACTGAGGGGGCAGCCTAAGCAACAAGCGTGGGTTCTCGCACGCTACATCAACAACGTTACTGCTCCAGCCTGCTGCATTAGGTTTTCATGCTTGGTATTAGAGCCAGAGTGTAGTAGAAGAGGCAAAACACCGGCGAACAGGTCCAGTCAACGCCGGCGATCCCCAAAACGTGCCCATTCAGGGGAAATGCTGCCGGATTTTTTCCGGTAGCCTTGACCCGCTGGGTGGCGTCTTCAAAATGCTCCCAACACGAGGGAAATGCTGCCGAATTTTTTTCAGTAACACTGATCCCACGGCTGTGGTAGAGGTGGTGGACTAGCGATCGGCACAATCGACCGACGCCGGAGCGACACCAAAGCACGTGGCGATGACACTGTCAGGAAAGTCACCTTGCACCTGCTGTTGCCAGCGCAGATGCAGCAACCCTAGCACATAGCAAGCAGTACGCAGCAAGAAGCATGGAGCTAGCAAGCAGCTGCTATTGAAGAAAGCAGTAGCTGCTACAGCAAGCAGCAGTAGTAGTAGCAGGTACTATCCATAGCCGGCAGCAACAGCGAGCAGCAAGCAGTAGTGAGCAATGAGAAACAAGCAGAAGTAGAAGCAGTGGGCACTAGCAGCAAGCAGCAAGCAGCAATGAGCACTAACAAAAGCCGGTAGTAGCCATAGTAGTAGTAGTAGTAGGAGCAATGGCGAGCAGCAGTTTTTGGCAGCGCGCAGCAGTAGCCAGCAGCGGGCAGCAGTAGCTGCGGGCAGTAACAGCAGCAGCCAGTTGCAACAGTAGATGCAGTAGTGGTTGGGAATAACATCAGTAGCAACAGCTATGACAGTAGTGCGTAGGTGCAACAGCAGCGAGTGGTGACCATGAACGAGAAATAAAAACAAAAGAAAAATCGTGGAACCCCCACAGACACTACAACGAGAGCTGGAGGGAGCATCCCCACCCTCGCTTCTGTTGCTATAGCAGCAATACCTACCGCAGCAATAGCAGCGTGCAGCAGCAACATGCATTAGCACTGTTGCAACTGCCGCAACCACAATAGCTATTGCCACAGCCACACGAGTTGCAACAGCACCAACAGTACGCAAGAGTGCAAAGGTAGCAGTGGGAGCACCATCACATAGTAGCATGTGAGCATCAGTAGCAGCAACAGCAGCAGCCACAGCAGCTGCAGCTACAACAACCATATCAGCAACCAGCGCAAGAACACTATCAATAGCAGCAATAGTAGCAACACCTGTAGCAGCCATAGCAGCAGCCGTAGCAGCATTAGCAGTAACAGTAACAGCCGCTACAATGGCCACTAGAGCAGTAGCAATCGTAGTGACATCAGTTGCAAGAACTGACGTCATCGCTGATGTAACCATTGATGTCATTGCTGACGTCACTACTAACATCAACAGCAGCAGCAACAACTACACCAACACAATAGCTAACGCAGCAATGGCTATTTCAATAGCGCAACAGCTACTTCTGATGTTAGCCACCCTCTCCTAATATGACCGCTAACGTCCTTGTTAACGTCAGTTGCACTACTGAAGTCACTGCCAACGTCACTACTGACGTCACTTTTGATGTCACCAACAAGTTCAACACAACAAAAAAACCAGAGGGGGGTCCTCCTCTATGGAAGGACCCATTGGTCCCCCCTTTCTATAGCAACTGTAGAAGTTGTAGCAGTAACAATAGTAGCAGCAACTGCCGTTACTACACCAAAACTAGCAACAGTAGTAACACCTGCAGCAACAACTGTAGTAGCAGCTGCTACAATTGTTGTAGTAGGTGCAACAACCATAGTAGCAGCTACAACAACAGCAGCACGAGAAGCCATTGCAATAGCAACCGTAGAAACAACAGCAATAGCAGTTGTAACTACAGTAGCAACAGGAGCCACACTAGCTCCAACACCCTACAGGATCTGTCATCGGCCTTGCTGGCTTGACAGATCCGCTAGTCGCCATACGCCATCAGCTCACAACGCTAGCACAGCAGCTAGCGGCACTATAGCCGCTGACACAGCTGTTGTAGCAGCAAGCTCTCCAGTAGCAACAATAGTGGCAGCAACATCAGAAGTCACCGCCCTTCCTTCCAGTCGGGCATGCTAGTCGCGCCGTTTCCTCTACTACATAATAGTTGGCGCAGTAGCATACCCAACGCCAAAGGCAAACTATGTCTTCAGTCCTAGGCCCCGCTCTAGGTGCTCGCTGCACGCCAAAGGATTTTAAGACCCCATCCCCATCGCTCTAGGCTGGCGAGCAGTTCAAGAACTAGGAGCTCAGCTTCCGCATCTAGGCACAGGGTGAGGGCCTGTGGCCATACTACATCCTGCCCTACGATTCCACCCAAGCCGACCAAGTGTATGATGCTGGTCGCGTTGTACATTCCCTCGTCCCTGTCGCCCCGCCGGCTTCACGACTTGCTCTTGAGCTCCTCCTCATCGACTTCTCCACTACCAACCTCCCCGACTCCACACTAGTGTGGCACATCTTCACTCGCCCTCATCGCCTTTCCTGCGAGGCAGAGACTAGCCGCCTACTTTGGGAGTTGAACTCCCTCCACATAGGGGATACCAAGATAGTTAACTCCTACTGGCAGGTGGCGGAGGAAATCCTTCGCCGCTCGGGAGATGTTGCACCACCTCCTGTCTTCGCACTCCTGGCCATCAAGCACGGCGCAACCGACGTATACGCTGACGTCTTTGTCAGCGTATGCCACCCCTTCTATTTGCACTCCTCACCATTATACCAAGGACATTCTTGTCGTGATGGCTGCCTAGGACACCCTCATGCCCTGGGCATACGAGCTCTTTCTCCGCACCGAGGAGGCTTGTCAGGAGTCCCGCATCCAGCGCACAAAGGCTCTCCCCTCTCCTGCCGTCACCTCGTTGGCTGTTGACGGCCCCGTAGCAGCTGCGTCCTCCGGTGCCTCATCATCTGGCAAGAAAAAACATAGGGGCAAGAAGGGCAAATGCGCACAGCAGTAGTCGGGCGGATCCAGTGGTGGCAGCTTAGCTTGCCACAAATGTGGCCTGCCAGGACTCGGGTGGTACACATGTCCGCTCTAGATAGTCAAGGCGCTCTTCATTGCCACCATGTGTCGCCAGCGTGAGCGCCGCCTTGCCACCACTACCGTGACTGTCGTTGCTCCTACTGTGTGCACATTGCCTGCTCCCTTTCACCATCCGACAGCTCAGCAACAGCATCAGCCGTAGCCGTCGACGCCCGCTCTTGCGTCACCGACGCCTCCCTCCTCCTTCCTGGACTCTGGTGCTGTCACACCACAGTCGGTCTACTCCGTCGAGCCCACATGTGAGCGTCAATTGGAGCAGTTCATCATGGTCCAATTCGGACTGCCTCACCCTCCTCCCAAGGGAAGTGCGAGATGTGTCGTCACTTGTCACCATGCCCTGCAATGCACGACACAGTCTGAGCTGTGGTCGTGCCCTACACCTTCGTCCGTTATGTTCTCTATCGTGCCCTCCTCACCTGCTCCTCTTTGTGATGATGTCACATGGCCGGATGACTAAAAATCCCAGTTCGCACCCCCGTCCACCGCGTCCGCGTCTCTCGCCGACTGCCATGTAACCGTAAGCAACCTAGCGACACCGGTCTTCGATTCGGCCGAGACCTGGATAATCGACTCCAGGGCCATGCATCACATGACGGCCTCGCGCAAGGACTTCAATGTCCTTAGCCCTGTTACCGATGTCTCTTGGGTTCGAATAGGCTCTGGGTCTTACCCGTTCACGACGTCGGTGTTGTTCCTTTCCGAGGCACCGCTAAGGATGTCTTCGTGACTGATGTCCTCTTCGTCCCTAGACTTGAGCTCAGCCTCCTGTCTGTCACTGCCCTTGAGCACATGAGCATAGATGTACTACACTCACCTGGTGTTGGTACTGTGTCGTTGCATCTGTCCGGTCCTTTTCTCTCGCATGCCATCGCCCATGGCAACTTGTGGCATTTGCCGTACTTGTCCGCTTCTCCCTCCATCCCCTTCCCATCGGTCGACAGAGGCTACATGTTTGTTACCCGCACACTCTCTCTGCAGCACACACGTCTCCTGTACCACCGCCTCTATCACATCCACTCTGCCGCGGGAAACAGCATGCTCTTTACGCAGCCTGCCACGGACCTTGACCCTGCCCCCTTTCCATTTCTCTGTCCCACAGGGTGCATTGAGTGTGCTCAAGGGAAGGTGATTCGGTCTACCTACCCCCTGTCCTCCTCACGTACGTTCGCCTCGCTGGACTTGGTCCACTCTGATGTCATGGATCCCCTTTTGACGGAGTCGGTCTGGGAGCACGGACGCTATATCTTGACTCTCACCGACGACTACTCTCGCTACCGTTGGGTCTTCTGTCTTCGACTAAAGGGCGATGTTGCTCCCACCATTTTGGGACTGGCTCGTCCGTGCTGAGCGCGACTGTGGTCATCCTCTCCGTCGCTTTTGCTCTAATTGCGGTGGCAAGTTTAGGAGGGAGACCACACTTTTCCTCACCTCTTGTGAAATCCATCATGAGATGTTGGCGCCTTACACGCTAGAACTCCGTCTATGAGCGGTGGAACCGCACCATGGCCAACGCTATCCACACAATGCGCGTCGAATCCGGTCTTTCCAATGGCTTATACTTTGAAGCCATGACCTACATGACATGGGTCTGGAGCCGGATTCCCCACGGACCTCTTTATCGTTAGTCCACACCGTACCAACACAGGTGTGGTGAGCGTGCCGACCTCCAGCCGGCTCGCTTATGGAACTACGTGGCCATCGTGCGGCTGCCTACCCCAGACCAAGGCGGAAAGCTTGAGGCTCACAGCCGTCCCTGCACCTTCCTTGGCGTCTCACATCAGTCAAAGGCATAGCACTTCTAGATCCATCCTGACACTACATCCTTGAGTCCCAGGATGCCCTCTTCTTTAAGGACCTATTTCCCTGCGACCTCGTTTGCTCCAGCGCATCGATGTCCCTCCCATCGTAATGGATCTGTCCTCTGCCCACCCGCCTCCGGGCATCACATCGTCAGTGCTCACTGGCACCTCTGCCCCGGGTGTTCCGTCCGTGCCCGTCAGCCCCTCCAAGCCAGCTACCCCATAAGCGTCCGCTCGCACCACTGCGCCGGTCGCCCCGTCCGTGTCCACCAGCCCCTCCGGGCCAGCTGCTCCATCTGCATCCACTAGCACCTCTGCGCCGGCTGCCCCGTTCGTGTCCGCCAACCCCTCCAGACTAGCTGCCCAGTCTGCGGCCGCTGGCACCTCTACGCTGGCCGCCTCATCCGTGTCCGCCAGCCCCTCTGGTCCAACTACCCCATCTGCATCTGCTATCACCTCTACGCCGGCAGTCCCGTCCTTGTTCGCCAGCCCCTCCGGGCCAGCTATCCCATCAGCGGCCATTGGCACCTCTGTGCCGGCCTCCCTGTCCGAGTCCGCCAGCCCTTCCGGGCCAACTACCCCATCTATGTTTGTTGGCACCTCCAAGCCGGCCGCCTCGGTCGCACTGGCACGTTACACACGTGGCCCGGGCGAGAGCCTCCAACCCCAACCGTCAACGAGCACACAGGCCTCCGCCTCGTGCCCTGTCGCGCCACGACCCCCTATCACCCCACGAGGTTCTCTACCTCCCGACAGATCCACTCCCACAGTCATGAGCAGGGACCCTTACACCAAAGCACTTGGCTTGGCCCCTTTGGCATTCATCATTGACCTACATCCGGAGTGAGCTTTGGGCTACTCCATGCTCCATTGGGAGCATCAATATGCCGTCAAAGCCACGCTTATGCGTACACCACCTTGGGCGCGAGATGCACGCACTCATTGTGCCACCCATGGAACGCTCAAAGGATCCAACCACCCTACATGAGGCCCGGGCGTCTCCGGAGGCCGCACACTAGAAGCCTGCATGCGCTGACAAAATCGCCGCCATTCAACAACATCAGGTCTACAAGCTTGTCGACCTTCACCCCAGCCAAAAGGCCATCGACGCCAAGTGGGTCCTCCGACGTAAGTGGAGGCCGGACGGGTCCTTAGACATGTACAAGGCCCATCTTACGACCAAGGGGTTTGCTCAGGTCCCTGGGATCGACTATGACGAGATCTTCGCCCCGGTCGGTCGGTTCTCCACTAGCCGAGGGCTGTTTAGCCTAGTTGTTGAGCATGGGTGGGAGTTGCGTCAGATGGATGTCAACAACGCATTTCTCCATGGATCAATAGAAGGCAAGGAGCTCTACATGGTGAAGCCTCCACGCTTCGACGATGGCTCTGGCAAGGTTTGGAAGCTGCGAAAGGCCCTCTTTGGCTTGAAGCAGTCATCGCGGTGTTGGAATCAGGACATCAGCCGTACGCTTCTCAGAGGCAACCTCCTTCGTAGCATTGCCAACCCTGCACTACTCATGAGGCCAGACCTTTGTTCTTGTCCTAGTCTATGTTGACGACCTGCTCATCGGGTCACCGGATGTAGCTGCCATACAGAGGTCAAGGACCTGCTCCATGCCGCTTACCAGATGAAGGATATCGGGGCGGTTTGAGTCTTTTTGGGCATGGAGCTTTAGCATGATCGCTCCATGGGTGTCCTACACGTCCATCAAGTCGCCTACATCCAAACTTTGTCAGGGCGCTTCACTGAGGGCCTGCCCCTCATGCCAAGAGCATCCTCTGCCATGTCATCCGATGGGCAAGCAAAGCTCAAGAGTTCCAATCCAGCTATTGTGGGGCAGCCAATACACGTTCCCATATGTTTAAGTCTCATCAGGTCACTCATGTTCTTGGCGACGACAACGCGTCGAGACATTGCGCTCGCCGTCAACCTACTCGCCGAGTTCTCTCAGAACCCGCATCACCTCCATTTTGAGGCCGTGGTGCGAGTACCGCGGTATGTCGCCTCTACCCCACGGCGAGGCCTCATGTTCCGCCGACAACCGTCTGTTGCGATGGGCTATACCGACAGTGACTGAGCTTGCATTCCGGACGGTAAGTTGTATTGGCTCGATCATCCTTGTTGGCGGCACGGCTGTGTCCTGCCGCAGCGGCAAGCAAGACTGCATTGCACGCAGCACTACTGAGGCTTAATATGTGGCCCTTGGTTATGGCGCATGCGAGAGCGTGTGGCTGCGTCACCTGTTGTCGCAGTTACATCAATCAGACTCGTCCATCACGTTGTACTATGACAATGACAGTGCCATAGCCATTGTTAACAATGACGGCGTGCATCACACTCGCACGAAGCACATCAATGTCAAGTATCTCTATGTGCGTTAATTTTTGCATGATGCTAGCATCTCCATTGTGTGGATTGAGACGGCACGGCAATTGGCTCACTTCCTGACCAAGGCACTGAAGCGTGACTCATTCAAGAAGGCTGTGTGTGCATCCGTGAGGTCCTCTCTCTCTCTCTCTCTCTCTCTCTCTCTCTCTCTCTCTCTCTCTCTCTCTCTCTTTCTCTCTCTCTCCCTCTCTCCCTGTCCACTTGGTCTCTGTGTTCTCTGCCCGTCTATGTGCACTACGCCCGTGAGTCATGGGGGAGTGTTGGTTTTCACGCATCTCTCTTTGTACTCT
>SZWC01004938.1:130312-144332 GCA_023375785.1 Penium margaritaceum
CCAAATGGAAAGTCTATGCAGTAGGTTGGGGCAGCAGCGTTGTTGATGCAGCGTGTGGGCTTCCACGCTCGTTGCTTTAGTCAGCTGCCCCCTCAGTCTGGTAGCTCTGGGTTTGTTACTCAGAAACGCGCGCGCCAGAGTTAGCGCCAGAAAGCAGCTAAAAACTGATAGTAACTGATTAAGAATGGAGAATGAGACACAATGGGAGACCCCTCCAAGAACTAGCCTCCCCCCAGCTCTCTAGAGCTTGTTATTCAGTTCAACAACCAATCAGAAAATAGCTCTATTTTCAGGCTGGCAGGTTTTCTCGGTGAGGCCTGCCAGACGACCGACAGCCCAAAACCTGGGCGTCGTCCGTTTTGCCTGAAAACTAGACCATACCATAACACCGACGCTGCGAATGCAGTCGTGCGGTCAGAATCAGCTAGAAAAATAGTAGCAGAGAGTTATGGCTGCCCGAACCCAGGCAGCGCCTACGGTAGTCCATGATGCCGAACAGGGTCATACAGCATGCAACAAGGACCCTAGGCAGGGCATGACGACGCAGACGCGACGGGACGCGCTGGACGCATGCAGACAACAATTGCGGTGACAGTGACCGCCGGCAGCACGACCGCCGAGGAGGCCTGCCGATGGAGCTGAGCACGTCGCCGGAGAGAGGAGGCTCCAGCGAACCGCTAGTAGACCTCAGCGTGTGTCGGCTCCACCGGATGACGCTCCACCAGCGTCGAGTCTCGCCGTCAGTCATCTGCACGCTGATGTACACAAGCCGGGAGGACACAACAAAGCACAATGAGGGATGCGCATAAACCAACACTCCCCCATGACTCACAGGCGTATTGTACATGGGCGGGCAGAGAAACGGTCAACATCCAGACTCCCCAAGGTACGTAGAGACGCGGGCAGAGACAAAGAGGGCAACTCACGGACGCACGCCGACTGAACTCACAGCCTTCTTGAACGAGTCCCGCTTTAGTGCCCGCTGTCGTGCAGTCTCAACCCATACGATGCTGATGCTGCCGTCATGCAACAACGAACGCACATAGTGATACTCAACATTGATGTGCTTTGTGCGTGTGTGATGCACACCGTCATTGTCGGCGATGGCAATGGCACTCTCATTGTCACAATGCAAGGTGATGGATGCGACAGACTGACGCAACTCGTACAGCAGACGACGCAGCCACACACTCTCACACACGCCTGAGCCAAGGGCCACGTACTCAGCCTCAGCAGTGCTGCGTGCAATGCACCCCTGCTTGCCACTGCGCCAAGACACAGCTGTGCCCCCGACTAGAAAAATCCAGCCAGTGCGACTCTTACCGTCCGGACTACCGGCCCAGTCACTGTCGGTGTAGCCCACTGTGACGACGGACGGCTGACGGCAGAACATGAGACCTCGCCGAGGGGTCGAGACGACATAGTGCAGTACTCGGAACGCGGCCTCAAAGTGGAGGTGACGCGGCTCCTGAGAGAACTGGGCCAGGAGGTTGACGACGAACGCGATGTCTGGACGCGTCGTCGTTGCCAGGAACATCAGTGACCCGATGACTCGCAGTTACGTGGTCACATCAACTGGCTCCCCCACAACAGTTGGGTCGTGACTTTTCAGCTTCACCTGGCCATCGGGTGACATGGGTGAGGATGCGCTAGGCACGAAGGGCAAGTCCTCGGCGAAGCGAGTGGACAGGGTCTGCACATAGGCAGCCTGGTGGACGTGCAGGATGCCATGGGAGCGATCATGCTCGAGCTCCATGCCCAGGAAGACTCGGGCAGACCGGAGATCCTTCATCTAGTAGGCGTGCAGCAGGTCCTTGACGCGCTGGATGGCTACCGCGTCTGGCGACACAATGAGGAGATCGTCGACGTAGACCAGAACCGCGGCGAAGGTCTGACCTCGCGGGCTTACGAACAGTGCGGGGTCAGCGGCGCTGCGCTTGATGCCGCCACTGAGAAACGTACTGCTAATCTCCTGGTTCCAACACCGAGGCGACTGCTTCAGGCCATAGAGGGCCTTCCGCAGTTGCAAAACTCTCCCAGTGCCGTCGTCGAAGCCCGGGGGCTGCGTCATGTAGAGCTCCTCACCCTCCAATGAGCCATGGAGGAATGCGTTGCTCACATCCATCTGATGCAGCTCCCACCCGTGCTGGGCATCCAGGCTGAAGAGCGCCCGGCTAGTGGAGAACCGGCCAACTGGGGCAAAGATCTGGTCGTAATCGACCCCAGGGACCTGAGCGAACCCCTTTGCTGTGAGACGGGCCTTGTACTTGTCCAAGGATCCATCAGGCTTCCACTTACGCCAAAAGACCCACTTGGCACCAATGGCCTTCTGACCTGGAGGGAGGTCGACGAGGTCATACACGTGGTGCTATCGGATAGCAGCGAGCTCCTCGGCACAGGTAGCATCCCATTGTGCGGCCTCAGGGGAGGCTCGAGCCTCGCGTAGGGTGCAAGGGTCCTCTGGGTACGCTGTGGACCGGACTGAGAGGGCGTGTGCATCACGAGTCCCAAGTGGGATGCGTGCGAGTGCAGCCACAACAGCATGCCGATGCTCGTGATGAAGCATGGCGTACCCCAATGTAGAGCCCGGGTGAAGGTGTGCGATGATGGCAGAATTGGTCAGGCCGAGAGCCTTTGTGCCAGGGTCCCCACTCACGACCGTGGGAGTGGAGGAGAAACGTGGAGCCACAGGGGGTCGAGGTGCCACGGGACGGGGAGCGACGGTCTGCGCGCCCACTGTCGGCCGAGGTCGAAGGCTGCCGCCTGGGCCACGTGTGTAGCGCGGTCGGGCAGAAGATGGTGCTGAGTCCGACGGGCCGACGGAGGCGGACGGGGCTACTGGTCCGGAGGAGCCAGCAGACGCAACAGGCGCTGCTGGGCCAGAGGGGCCAGCGGACACAACTGCGGCTGCCGGCCCGGAGGGGCGAGCGGACACGACTGGGGCTGCTGGCCCGGAGGGGTGAGCGGATGCGACTGGGGCTGCTGGCCCGGAGGGGCCAGCGGACGCGACTGGGGCTGCCGGCCTGGAGGGGCCAGTAGACGCGACTAGGGCAGCTGGCTCGAAGGGGCCAGCAGACGCGACTGGGGCTGCCGGCCCGGAGGGGCCAGCGGACGCGACTGGGGCTGCCGGCTCGGAGGGGCCAGCGGACGCGACTGGGGCTGCTGGCCCGGAGGGGCTAGTAGACGCGACTGGGGCTGCCGGCTTGGAGGGGCCAGCGGACGCGGCTGGGACTGCCGGCCCGGAGGGACGGAGTGATGTGTCACCCAGAAGCGACAGGACGGAGGATGGACTCACCACTCCCCCACGCGACGGGAGGGATACGGACGAGCCGGAGCGGATGACGTTGCGGGGAAACAGGTCCTCAAAGAACAGGGCATTGCGAGACTTGACGATGCAGTGTCGGGATGGGTCCCAGAAGCACCAGGCCTTGGACTGACAAGACACGCCGAGACAGGTGCAGGGGCGTCCGCGGGGGACGAGCTTGCCACCCTGCTGTGGGGTGGGTAGCCACACAACGGCTACGCAGCCCCAGATGTGCGCCGGGCGGAGGTCAGCACGCCGACCGCACCAGTGCTGATAGGGCGTGGATTGGCGGGGAAGGGGACCGTGGGGAACCCGGTTCCAGACCCAAGTCATGTAGGCCATGGCTTCAAAATAGAAGCCATCGGAGAGACCGGACTCGACCCGCATGGTGCGGACGGCGTCGGCCATGGTACGGTTCCACCGCTCGGAGACGCCGTTCTGGGCGGGTGTGTAGGGCGCAGACGTCTCATGGCGGATACCGCGGGAGGCGAGAAACGTCGTGGCCTCACCCAGGTACTCGCCACCACGATCGGAACGAAAGCGGCGAAGGGGGCGGCAACACTCGCGCTTCGCGAGGACAAGCCAGTCCTGAATGGTTCGGGCGACATCGCTCTTCTGCCTGAGGCTGAAGACCCAACGGTAGCGAGAGTAGTCGTCCGTAAGAGTGAGGACATAGCGGCCATGCTCACCGACGGACTCGGTGGGGAGAGGGCCCATGACGTCCGAGTGGACAAGGTCAAGGGGGGGGACACACGGGAGGAAGATAGGGGGTACATGGACCGGTGCATCTTCCCCTGAGCATAGTCAATGCACTCAGTGGGGCACGGGAGAGGGAAAGTCTCCGGATCAAGGCCCTTGGCCAGTTGGGTGTGGAGCATGCTCTCTACTGCGGCAGAGTGAACGTGGCAAAGGCGGTGGTGCAAGAGGTGGGTGTGCTGAGGAGAAAGCGTGCTGGTAACTAACACATGACCGGTCGCAGCCGACGGGGAGGAGATGGGAGGGGAGGAGGAGAGGCGAGGAACGTGCCACAAGTTGCCACAGGCGGTGGCGTGCAGGACGACAAGACCCGATGGACGGAACGACACAGTGCCAACACCACGTGAGCGCACAACGTCCATGCTCATGCGGTCAAGGACAGTCACGGACAGGAGGCTGAGCTCGAGACCAGGGACGAAGAGAACATCGGTCAAAAAGACGTCACCCGGACCACGGAAACGAAAGACGCCTACCCCACGGACAGGCAACACCTGTCCGGAGCCCGTCTGGACACCGGAGACATCACCGACGGAACCGAGCATACTGAAGGCCTCACGAGAGGCCGTCATGTGATGCGTGGCCCCGGAGTCGATGATCCAGATCTCAGCAGGGTCCTGGACAGGGGTCGCCAGATCAGTCATGGTCACATGGCAGCAAGCGAGGGACGCAGAAACGGTGGAAGGAGGCCCGAAACGAGACTGCCAGTCGTCAAGCCATGTAATGTCGTCAAGGAGTGGGGTGGGGGAGATCACGGGAGATGATGAGACAGACAAGGGAACGGGACACGACCGCAGCTCAGTCTCTGTCATGCAGGGATGGGCCGGAGGGAAGGAGGTGACGCAACTCGCACTTCCCTGGGGAGGAGGGCGAGGGAGGCCAAGCTGGAGCGCGATGAACTGCTCCAGCTGACGCTCTCGGGATGACGGCCGAGGAGTGGAGACGGAATGCGGAGTGACGGCGATGGAGCCCGGGTAGTAGGAGGGCTGAGCCGGCGAAGGAAGCGGAGGTGCCGACGGCTGAGGGTAGTACTGCGGCAGGTAGTACTGCTGCGGTGCGGGTGTCTGCAGGACAGGCGGAGCTGTCGGAGTGGCAGAGCTGCTGGACGAGGTCAGAGTGGCAGGACCAGCAGTAGCGACGGCGGCAGAGGCGAGGCGGCGCTCCCGCTGGCGTCGCATGGTGGCGATGACGCGGGCCTCGTTCGTCGGGAGAGGGCACGTGTACCACCCGTGCCCGGGCTGGCCACAATTGTGGCAGACCGAGCCGCTACCGCTGGAACCGGTCGATGACTGCTGCTGCTACTGTTGGGATGGACCCTTGCCCTTCTTGTTCCGGCTTTTCTTCTTCTTCCCCGAGGGCGATGGCGTAGCTGCGACGGGGGAGGCAACGGCCACGGAGGCAACGGCAGGGGCGGCGACGACAGTGGATGCAAGGGCCTCCGCGCGATGGAGCTGGGACTCGTGGTGAGCTTCCTCAATGCGGAGGAAGAGCTCATATGCCCAGGGCACGAGAGTGCCCTGGGCCTCCATGGTCGAGAGTACGTCCTGAGGGTAGTGGACGAAGACGTCCGCGTATGCGCTGGTGGCCCCGCGCTTGATGGTGAGGAGCATGGACAGAGCGGGCGGAGCAGATTTGCCGAGTCGACGGAGGATGTCCTCCGCCCGCTGCCAGTAGGCAGTGACCGTCTCGGTCTCCCCCATGTGCAGGGAGTTGAGCTCCCAGAGCAGACGGCTGATCTCAGCGTCGCTGGACAGGCGTTGGGGTCTGGTGAGGATGTGCCATGCGGCTGCAGGGTCTGGGATGTCACCAGCGGTGAAGTCGCCGAGGAAGGGCTCCAGGGCAAGGCGGGAAGCTGGGGGGGCGACTGGTACGAGGGCGCGGACGGCACGACCAGCGTCATATAGCTGATCGGCCTGGGTGGAGTCGTAAGGGAGGGTGTAGTAGGCCCATACACCCTCACCCTGCGCCCAGATCCGGAAGCTGAGCTCCCAGCTCCGGAACTGCTCGCCGGCCTGAAGCGGCGGCGGCGGTGTCTCAAAGTCCTTCTGCCTACGGCAGGCACCCAGAGTGGGGCCACGGACGGAGGTCAGTGTCTGCCGTTGGCGCTGAGTCTGCTGCTGAGCTAGGTAGTACGTGGCGGCGGACATAGCGGGGCTAGCGTGCCCTGGAGGGATAAACGACGGCGACGTGCTGGTGGCGGTGTGGGAGGCGACTGGCTGTAGCGCTGCAAGCTACTGTGTCAAGGCGGCGAGTTGTTGCTGAAGAGCAGCAAGTGGGTTAGGGTTGCCGCCAACGTTACCAGTGGGCTGCTGCTATTGCTGCTACTGCTGCTGTAGGGGCGGCGGCTGCTGCTGCTGCAGTGGCGGCGGCTGCTGCTGCTAAGGCGGCGGCGGCTGCTGTTGCTGCTGATTCGGCTGCTACTGGTGCGGCGGCCGCAGCTGCTGTTGCCGTGGCGGCGGCGGCTGCTCCTGCTACTACGGCGGCGGCTGCTCCTGCTACTCTTCTGAGTTGTTCACTTTCATGATCGATCGCCCCTCAAAGTTGCTCAAGCCTGAAGTGAGTGGATTTCTACGCGTGCCCTAGCCCCCTAAGTGGTCATCCCTCACTACCTACAACCATTGCACAAGCATGTAGCCAGCACACACACACACACCTTGAGTGCCTCCACCAACCGTCTTCTCTCTTCAATCATCATCTTTAAATCAGTGACCAACCGGACTACTACAAGCAAGAGAAAGTGCGTAGAAGCTTCCTAGCAACACAGCCGCTGACCGGGCGTCAGTGCCTGGTCAGACGGTGACGACAGTCACAAGTCGTACACACAACGGCAAGGGTTTGGCTAGGAGACACAAGGCAAAGTGTCAGAATGCTTCAATATAGCATATGCAGAGAGAAATGACAACTGACAGGTCCAAGGCATAAATACCTGCCGCGGCGCACGGCGGGTGTCGCACGCGGCAGTCCAAGAGCTGTCCCAAAACCGGCCCAAAACCACTGTTTTGGCCGTAACTCTGCGCACATATGTCAGAATCCTACGCCGTCTAAACCTAGACGTGCAAAATCAAAAGACGGACGCAGCGACTGGTCACATGCATGCATCCATTGACTGACAGTGAGCATACAATGCAAAAACATGCAAATAGGCCTCATGGCCAGTCCGCCGAAAGGCGCCTGCAAGACGTAGAAGGCACAGCAAAGAGTCCCGGTGGCATCTGGGGCTCTGGAACAGTGGTCGGTCAGCTTCAAGTGGGTAGTCCGCCGCCTGTCGTCGCGCCGGTGTCACCAGGGCCGCCTGCCTCAGGGATCTGCACGAGTATGGAAACGGCCTGCTAAAATGAGTCTAGGGCATGCAGGCCCATGCTGAATGAGACATGAGCTCTGGTGGTGAGCGGGAGACATGCAGCGCCAAGATTTGGCTAAGTCTGGAACGGATGAATTAAGAAACAAGGAGAGAGTACAATGAGCCCTACACTGAGCTTTTGTACTGGGGACTGGCGGCTAGCCCACCAGGCCCCGTCATCCCCGCCACACCAAAAGGCACGGACGGGGAGTACACATGTCCTAGAACATGAAACCACAAACTGGAGGTCTCCCGAGGCACTGGAACAGTCAACTGTGTGCCCGGGTCTCGACCGACAGGAAGATATCAAATGTACCCCAAACACAACCAGAATATACGGTGACATACTAGCATCACAGTCTAGCCAAGCTAGGCAAGTTTAGGCCTCCCGAGACGCCGGAACATGTAACCGGGCGTCCGGGTCTCAGCCACACGCAGACTACACATGTCTNCAGGCCCCGTCATCCCCGCCGCACCAAAAGGCACGGACGGGGAGTACACATGTCCTAGAACATGAAACCACAAACTGGAGGTCTCCCGAGGCACTGGAACAGTCAACTGTGTGCCCGGGTCTCGACCGACAGGAAGATATCAAATGTACCCCAAACACAACCAGAATATACGGTGACATACTAGCATCACAGTCTAGCCAAGCTAGGCAAGTTTAGGCCTCCCGAGACGCCGGAACATGTAACCGGGCGTCCGGGTCTCAGCCACACGCAGACTACACATGTCTGTCAAAAGGTCCCTAAGACTAGACCAACCAGTGCAGGGTCTCCCGAGGTACCGGCACAAACCAACGTGTACCCGGGTCTCGACCACAGAGAGTGGACAATCTATCAGAGGCAATATGCAGTCAACCTTTGTGGGTCTCCCGGAGCACTGGCATAAACCACCAAGTGCCCGGGTCTCGACCACCAAGAAAACTCTACTAGATACATATGGGTAAGCTGAGCTGCTAGAATGCATCATTCATGTCACAGAAGAAGTAATGTAGCCACTGGAGAACAATCAGCTCAAACTAGGAGACAAGGCTACATGATAGCTCAAAGCTCACACACCAACACTCCCCCTGGGCTGCAAGAGCTGTCGACAAGGTACCAGCTGAGAAGATACAGACGCTCCCCCGTGATGAGAGAGTCCTGAGAACATGAATGCCAACCCCAATGTGCTAGGATGCATCTGCTCCCCCTGCATGCAGAAAGCTGTGAACCTACCGCCTAAGGATAACACTGCATCTCCTCCTGGCTCAAAACGATCCTGGGAAGAACAATCCAACAGTGGACAGTAGCTGGAGATGTGAGTACGTCATCAGAGAGACGAGGATGAGGCTACAATGACTAACATGTGCACAACTCACTCACGCACTCTCTAATGCCTGTCACTCACCACGTGGACACTCCCAGAGATCCCAACTAGCAAGATCCTGGGTGTCACTCTCATCAGAATCAGAGGGTGCAGGAGTGGAGAAGACGCTGCCGAATGCACCATGGCTGAGCGAGGAGAGAGAGGCTGATCCCCCCACATCTGGGAGGTGCCAGAGGTCCCAACAAGCAGACTCCGAAACAGTACAGGTGGAGAGGATGGTGTCGGAGGATCCTGGAGTGGAGAGTGGGGATGGAGCTGGAGCTGTGTGTGGGACACTCACTCCTGCAGTCGGTATAGTAACTGCACACTCCAATGTGCGCAGATGCTCCTGTGCTACATCCAACTCACCCTGGACAAGAGAGGCGCGCTCACACATCTCGGCAAGATCCTCCTGAGTCACTGTGCGAAGCTCAAACTCAGCATCCTCAAGCACTGCCATCATCTCACTGTACGTGGTGGACAGGGTGTCGACCACTCTCCGGAGTACCATCACCTCCATCTCTGCTGCTCGGAGCTGAGTGGCTACAGGTGCTGTGCCTCTTGAAGTAAGGTGTCTCAAGGTATCCAAGGACTGAGACAAAGGGGCATCTGAAGGACGTGGATGCTAAACAATGTGTGAGGTAGGAGGCGTGCAAGACTCAGAGGTGGAGAGAGATGGTCCATGTGTAAAGGAGAAGGATGTGGGTGAGCTCAAGGATGTCGCAAGGCTGTCTGATGTGTCGTCGCTGCTCGGTACATCAGGATCCCCATCCTGTGAGGAGCTGTCTGAGGGTGCTACGGAACTGGACTCGGAACCATCTGGGCTGTGTCCGCTACAACCCTCAGCAAGGATCTCAACTAACGCATCCTGTAGTGCACGTAACCACCCCTCTGCATCCCTCAGCTCACACTCTCTAGACATCTGGATGCAATCGCTCCTCCCCATGTCTCCAATGAAGGTGTAACCTGGAGCATCCTCCGGTGGAGGGATATCACCGGCCAATATCGCTCGAACGGTAGCGNCCCAGTACATCAGGACCCCCATCCTGTGAGGAGCTGTCTGAGGGTGCTACGGAACTGGACTCGGAACCATCTGGGCTGTGTCCGCTACAACCCTCAGCAAGGATCTCGGCTAACGCATCCTGTAGTGCATGTAACCACCCCTCTGCATCCCTCAACTCACACTCTCTAGACATCTGGATGTAATCGCTCCTCCCCATGTCTCCAATGAAGGTGTAACCTGGAGCATCCTCCGGTGGAGGGATATCACCGGCCAATATCGCTCGAACGGTAGCGACGTACGTCTCCTGCGCGATGATCTGGGAGTGAATGTCATCCTCCTCAGCTCGGCATCTCAGACAGGAATGACCGGATGCTACCGACCTGGTAAAGGGCATTGACTCTGCAGTCACCACCATAGGTGGGCAAGACTCCGACGGCCCCCCCAAGATGTCTCTATCAGCTGCTGTATGATCACTAACTAATGAGGGACAGAACAGCACGGCTGATGCGGTCGATGCAGCTGAGGCTGCCGATGTGGCTGCTATTGACGATGTAGCTGATGCTGTCAATGGAGATGATGCTGCCGATGCAGCTGCTGATGCAGATGCTGCAAGTGCTGTCGCTGCTGCCGGTGCCGCTGATGCAACACATGCTGCTGATGCAGCAGATGCTGCCGATGTAGCGGAAAGAACAGATGTTGTAGGTGTTGTAGAGGATGTCGATACAGTAGATGTAGCTGATGTCTCAATAGGTGATGCTGCAGAAGATGTAGGTGCTCTCGCTGAGGGAGAGGATGGAACTGATGATCCTGAAGGTGCCGACACCGCCCATGTAGATGATCCTAATAAAGACGTCGACCCCAGTGATGAAGGTGGGGATCCTGGTGGAGACGACGTGGTCAGTGCAGCTAACGTGGCTAGAAGGGCTGGTGTGGAAGATGGAAGCACTGGAGAGGCACCAGATACACCTGATGCCATCGGTACTGAGGATGTAGTAGATGCACCTATCACAGGCGCCGCCGTGGGACCTACTACTGCCAAGGGCGTCAATGCAGCTAGTGGGGTCAATGTAGCGGATGAAACCAACACTGTGGACAAAGCCAAGGGTCGAGAGGACGCTGATGCTGCAAAAACTGCGGATGCTGCAGATGATGTCGGTGCTCGCAATGGAGCGGATGCAACAGATGGGGCAGCTGATACAGGAGGTGCAACTGTCACAGCCGATACAACTGGTGCTGTAAGTGAGGTAGGTGCTGCAAGAGAGGCTGACGCCGATGAAGCTGTGGATGCAGCAGATGAAGCCGATGCTGCAGCTGCTGGTGAAGAGGCAGATGGAGCAGAAGGTGATGCTGGTGCAGCAATCACAGCCGATGCAACTGGTCATGTAAGTGAAGCAGGTGCTGTAGGAGAGGCTGATGAATCTGTGAATGCAGCAGAGGATGCCGAGGCTGCGGCTGCTGGTGAGGAAGTAGACAGAGCTGGTGATGGTGCAAGTGTAGAGAGGACCGATGCTGCTGATCCTGGTAAAGATGTAGACGCTACAGGGGACGCACCTGCTGACGGTGCAAAAGGTGGGGCAGCTGGTACTATAGAGGGTGCTGACGGCGTGGATGTAGACGGTGTGGATGTGTCTGATGCTGCTACTGCTCCTAAAGCTGTAGAAGCTGCAGAGGACACTACTACAGGCGATGCAGCAGGTGGGGCAGTCGGTGCAGTGAGTACAACTGTACCAGCTGATGTAGCTGGTGCTGTAGAGGGTGCGGAAGGCATGGATATAGACGGTGTGGAAGTGTCTGATGCTGCTGCTGCTCCTAAAGCTGTAGAAGCTGCAGAGGACACTGCTGCAGGCGATGCAGCAGGTGGGGCAGTCGGTGCAGCGAGTACAACTGTACCAGCTGATGTAGCTGGTGCTGTAGAGGGTGCGGAAGGCGTGGATGCAGACGGTGTGGAAGCGTCTGATGCTGCTATTGCTACCGACATAGTCGATGTCAAAGTGGACGGATGCACACACCCCCCCTCAACCGGTGCAACGACAGAAGCCGGTGGAGAGGAAGACGTGCCAGAGACGAGACCAACAGGATGCGGTGGACGACGACGACGTCGACGAGCTGGAGGCTGACTGGGATGGGGCATGACACCAGTGGAGCGGAGGATGGAGAGAATAGCTGCAGACTGAGACGGAAGGTCCAGGGCAGCTGGGGAAGCTCGCTCTGAAGAAGAGGAGGAAGAGGAGGACGATGGTGTACAGGAAGAGTCAACCGGATGGGTGAAAAGATGGTCCCAGATCTGCTGCATCAGCTGTCGCAGACTCTGGAGCTCGGTGTACAGGATAGCAATATCGCCGGTGGGATGGTCGGACGAATGAGGGAGGTCTGCCTGCTGTGGTGTGTGAGGGAACTCACAAGGCGGGAATCAAGGTGGATGCCACCCACTGGGACGCAGGTGACACTGGCGCCAGCCGTGGCGTCCATCGCCACAGAAGTGGCAGGCAAACCCATGAAGAGCGGGATCCTGCCGTGGAAGAAGAGGGCCACTCCGATGAGAATCATGGTGGTGAGAGTGGAGAATGCCGCGTCCCGACGGCGTAACGACGGACCATGGGAGCGGCTGGAGAGCAGCATCACTGAGAGGTGGTGCTGGCGGCCACACATCAACCCCTGATGGCAAGGGAGGATGCGGATGAGCGGGAAGAACTCCCTATCGCGGTGGTGCCGAGAAGGACCATGGAGAAGGCTGACCAGAGGGTGGAGGTGGTCCGGACACCAAGCCGTCAGGCTGGTGGCACGCGGAGGCGTGTAGAGCGCTGGTTTCGGTCAGAGCAGAAGCTGACCACAGAGGAGGCTGTCCCATGGACCCATGAGAGGGTGATGTCCATGTCAATTCACCAGGAGGCTGGTGAAATGACGGAGCGAGAAAAATGCTCTCTCGTGGTGGGGAAGAGACGGACCACAGGAGGGACTGACCACCATGAGGTGGTGGTGCCGGTGGCAGAGGCACTGTGCCATAAGGCAACCCGTAGTGGGAGTGACTGTGTCCCAGCGGTGGAGAAACTGACCACGGGTGTACATGGCCGGGATGAACACGTGGTGGTGATCCCGGCGGCGGCCTCAGGGAGGCTGAGGGTCGCGGATGAAGAGGGTGAGAGTGCAGAACACTATCAGTGGGCGAGGGAGAAAATCCCTGTGTGAGGCAGGGACCAGGAGGTGGCCCCGGCCACGGCAACATTGTGACGAGAGGGATTATGAGGTGTGAGAGGTTTTGGCACTGTCCCTAGGTGGCGCAAAGATAAAGGGAAGGGCCTGGAACCGACTAAAAAATAAAAGGGTTGTGGTGTACGGTAGACGTGCGTGTGCTAAAAGGAAGAAAAGGAAAAGAATGTAAAAGTGCCTCTCCTCCTGTAAGAAGAAGAAAAAAAGAAGAAAAAGCAGTGAAATGAAATGACTGCTTGGTTCTACAAGAAGTTACAGAAATACCCGCTGGGCGATCGAATACCTAGCTGTTCTTGATTGTCCCTGTGGCCTAAGTTTTTTTTTGTTTATCGAGTGAGATGGCCGGCTCAAATCCGGAATGAAGACTGGAAGGGCGGCCGGCAACCACCCACGATCGCGTGGGTGATTTCGCACCCACGCGAGGTCGTGGAGGGATTTTGCCACAGCAATGCGCCGACCGTGACGTCAGCAGGGCCGCGAGACAGAGTTCGCGATAGCGAGCGAAAGCAAGCAGGAGGAAGAATCGAGAGTGAGAGAGGAGAAGGCCCAGGCGAATGCGTCAGCAGCGGCTGCAATACGATGCCACTGCTGCTGCTGCTGCTGCTGCTGATGCTAGTAATAGCGCAACGTGCGCAATGCAACAGCCACTGTTGGTTTTTTCGCATCTCTCATTGTGCTCTGTTGTGTCCTCCCGGCTTGTGTACATCGGGGTGCAGATGACTGACGGCGAGACTCGACGCTGATGGAGTGTCGTCCGGTGGAGCCGACGCACGCTGAGGTCTTCTCGCAGTTCGCTGGAGCCTCCTCTCTCAGGCGACGCGCTCAGCTCCATCGGCAGGCCTCCTCGGCGGTCGTGCTGCCGGCGGTCATTGACTCCGCATTTACTGCTTGCATGCGTCCAGCGCGTCCCCATCGCGTCTGCATCGTCATGCACTGCCTAGGGTCCCAGTTGCATGTTGCATGGCCCTGTTTGGCAGCATAAACCGTTGTGGGCACTATCTGGGTTTAGGCTGCCATAACTCCTCGCTACTATTTTTCTAGCAGATTCTGACCGCACGGCTGCGTT
>SZWC01004939.1:15613-51158 GCA_023375785.1 Penium margaritaceum
CTCTTCCTCCGTGTTGAGGAAGCTCGACAGGAGTCCCAGCTCCATCGCATGGAGGCGCTTGCATCCCCTGCCGTCGCCTCCCCTGCCGGTGCCTCCCTCCCCGTCGCTTCACCTGTCGTTGCCTCCGTGGCCGTCGCCTCCCCCGCCGCAGCTACCTCATCGTCGTCAAAAACGAAGAAGAAGTGCAAGAACAAAAAAGGCAAGGGTGCGTCGCAACAGCAGCAACAACAGTCGACGACTGGATCCAGCGGTGGTGGCGCGGTCTGCCACAACTACGGTCGGCCTGGACACGGGTGGTACACATGCCCTCTGCTGACGGACGAGGCTTGTGTCATCGCCACCCTGCGACGCTAGCGGGAGCATCGTCTCGCCTCTACTGCCGTCGCTACTGCTGACACTCTGACCTCGTCGAGCAGCTCGGCCGCTCCGACAGTTTCGCCTGTCCTACAGACGCCCCCGCAGCAGCAGTACTACTCCCAGCCATCGGCACTTCCGTTTCCTTCGCCGGCCCAGTCCTCTCACTACCCGGGCTCCGGCGCTGTGACTCCGTACTCGGCCTACACTCCCGTGCCATCCTCCCGTGAGCTTCAGGTGGATCAGTACATCGTGCTCCAGCTTGGCCTACCTCGCCCTCCTCCCCAGGGAAGTGCGAGTTGCGTCACTTCTTGCCCTCCTGCACAGCCCTGCATGACTGAGTCTGAGCTTTAGTCCTGTCCCATCTCTTCATCTCTCTCGTCGTCTCCTGTGGTCTCCTCCAGCCCACTCCTTGACGAAATTACGTGGCTTGACGATTGGCAGTCTCGTTTCGCGCCCCCTTCCACTGCGTCCGCGTCCCTTGCTTGCTGTCATGTGACCGTCAGCGATCTGGCGACCCCTGTCCAGGATCCTGCTGAGACCTGGATCATCGACTCCGGGGCCACGCACCACATGACGGCCTCTCGCGAGGCATTCAGTTTCCTTGGCCCTGTCGGCGATGTCTCCGGTGTCCGCACGGGCTCCGGACAAGTGTTACCGGTCCATGGTGTTGGTGTGGTTCGTTTCCGTGGTGTTGCCGGTGACGTCTTTCTGACTGATGTTCTCTTCGTCCCTGGTCTCGAGCTCAGCCTCCTTTCCGTGACTGCCCTTGACCGCATGAGCATGGACATTGTGCACTCGCGTGGTGTTGGCACTGTGTCGTTGCGTCCGTCTGGTCTTGTCATCCTGCATGCCACCGCCCGTGGCAACCTGTGGCATGTCCCTCGCCTCTTCTGTTCCTCTCCCGTCTCTGCCTCGTAGGCCGCCACAGGCCATGTTTTCGTGACCAGTACGCTTTCTCCTCAGCACACCCGCCTCTTGCACCGTCGCCTTTGTCACGTCCATTCCGCCGCCATAGACAGCATGCTCCGTACCCAGCCGGCCAAGGGCCTTGACCCAGAGACCTTCCCTCTCCCGTGCCCCACTGAGTGCATTGATTGCGCTCAGGGGAAGATGCATCGATCCACGTACCCCTTGTCTTCCTCCCATGCATCCGCCCCACTCGACCTGGTCCACTCGGACGCCATGGGCCCTCTCCCCACTGCGTCCGTCGGGGAACACGGCCGCTATGTCCTCACCCTCACGGATGACTATTCCCGCTACCGCTGGGTCTTCTGCCTCCGGCAGAAGAGCGATGTGGCTCGGGCCGTTCAAAACTGGCTCGTCCTTGCCGAACGCGAGTGTGGCTGCCCTCTTCGCCGCTTTCGCTCTGATCGCGGCGCCAGTACATGGGCGAGGCAACGGCCGTTCTCGCCTCCCGCGGCATCCACCATGAGACGTCTGCGCCCTACACACCCGCCCAGAACGGCGTCTCCGAGCGCTGGAACCGCACCATGGCCGACGCCGTCCGCACCATGCGCGTTGAGTCCGGTCTGTCCGATGGCTTCTATTTTGAGGCCATGGACTACATGACCTGGGTATGGAACCGGATTCCCCACGGTCCTCTTCCCCGCCAGTCCACACCCTACCAGCACTGGTGCGGTCGGCGCGCGGACCTCCGCCCCGCTCGCGTCAGGGGCTGCGTCGCCATTGTATGGCTGCCCGCCCCACAGCAGGGCGGCAANCCTACACACCCGCCCAGAACGGCGTCTCCGAGCGCTGGAACCGCACCATGGCCGACGCCGTCCGCACCATGCGCGTTGAGTCCGGTCTGTCCGATGGCTTCTATTTTGAGGCCATGGCCTACATGACCTGGGTATGGAACCGGATTCCCCACGGTCCTCTTCCCCGCCAGTCCACACCCTACCAGCACTGGTGCGGTCGGCGCGCGGACCTCCGCCCCGCTCGCGTCTGGGGCTGCGTCGCCATTGTATGGCTGCCCGCCCCACAGCAGGGCGGCAAGCTCGCCCCGCGCGGCCGCCCCTGCACCTTCCTCGGTGTGTCTTGTCAGTCTAAGGCCTGGCGGTTCTGGGACCCGTCCCGGCACTACATCGTCGAGTCCCGCGATGCCCTCTTCTTCGAGGACCTATTTCCACGCGACCTCATCCGCTCCGGCTCGTCCGTGTCCCTCCCGTCACGTGGGGGAGTGGTGAGTCCGTCCTCCGTCCTGTCGCTTCCGGGTGACACAGCACTCCGTCCCTCTGAGCCGGTAGCCCCTGTTGCATCCTCCGAGCCAGCAGCCCCAGTCGCATCCACTGGCCCCTCCGGGCCAGCAGCGCCGACCGCGTCCGCTGGCCCCTCCGGGCGAGCAGCGCTGGTCGCGTCCGCTGGCCCCTCCGAACCAGCAGCGTCGGTCGCGTCCGCTGGCCCCTCCGGGCCAGCAGCCCCAGTCGCGTCCGCTGGCCCCTCCGGGCCAGCAGCCCCAGTCGCGTCCGCTGGCCCCTCCAGGCCAGCAACGCCGGTCGCGTCCGCTGGCCCCTCCGGGCCAGCAGCCCCAGTCACGTCCGCTAGCCCCTCCGGGCCAGCAGCCCCAGTCACGTCCGGTGGCCCCTCCGGACCAGCAGCGTCGACCGCGTCCGCTGGCCCCTCCGGGCCAGCAATGCCGGTCGCGTCCGCTGGCCCCTCCGGGCCAGCAGCCCCAGTCGCGTCCGCTGGCCCCTCCGGGCCAGCAGCGCCGGTCGCGTCCGCTGGCCCCTCCGGACCAGCAGCCCCAGTCACGTCAGCTGGCCCCTCCGAGCCAGTAGCGCCGGTCGCGTCCGCTGGCCCCTCCGGGCCAGCAGCCCCAGTCGCGTCTGCTGGCTCCTCCGCGCCAGGCGTCCCGTCCGCCTTCGTTGGCCCGTCAGACCCAGTGACATCTCCTGCCCGGTCGCAATACACACGTGGCCCAGGCGGCAGCCTCCGACCTCGGCCGACAGTGAGCGCGCAGACCGTCGCACCGCATCCTATCGTGCCTCGACCCCCTGTGGCTCCACGTGTCTCCTCCACTCCCTCGATCGTGAGTGGGGACCCTGGCACAAAGGCTCTCGGTTTGACCACCTCGGCCATCATCTCTGACCTTCACCCGGGCTCTGCACTAGGCTATGCCATGCTTCATCACGAGCATCGGCATGCTGTCATGGCTGCACTCGCCCGCATCCCACCTGGAGCTCGTGATGCACACGCCCTCTCCGTCCGGTCCACAACACGCCCGAAGGACCCAGCCACCCTACGCAAGGCTCGAGCCTCTTCTGAGGCCGCACATTGGGATGCCGCCTACGCCAAGGAGCTTGGTGCTATCCGGAGCACCACGTGTACGACCTCGCTGACCTCCCTCCAGGTTGGAAGGCCATTAGCGCCAAGTGGGTCCTTCGGCGCAAGTGGAAGCCTGACGGGTCCTTGGACAAGTACAAGGCCCGCCTCACAGCAAAGGGGTTTGCTCAGGTCCCTGGAGTCGATTACGACCAGATCTTCGCCCCTGTCGGTCGGTTCTCCACTAGCCGAGCGCTCTTCAGCCTGGTTGCCCAGCATGGGTGGGAGCTGCATCAGATGGACGTGAGCAACGCGTTCCTCCATGGCTCACTGGAGGGTGAGGAGCTCTACATGGTGCAGCCCCCAGGCTTCGACGACGGTACTGGGAGAGTCTGGCGGCTGCAGAAGGCCCTTTATGGTCTGAAGCAGTCGCCTCGGTGCTGGAACCAGGAGATCAGCAGCACACTTCTCTGTGGCGGCCTCCAGCGCAGCAGCGCTGACCCCGCGCTCTTTCTCAGCCCACGAGGTCAGACCTTCGCCGCAGTTCTGGTATACGTTGACGATCTCCTCATTGCGTCGCCAGACACGGCCGCCATCCAGCGTGTCAAGGACTTGCTGCACGCCGCCTACCAGATGAAGGATCTCGGATCTGCCCAAGTCTTCGTGGGCATGGAGCTCGAGCGTGATCCCTCTCAGGGCATCCTACACGTCCACCAGGCTGCCTATGTGCAGACCCTATCAGCTCGCTTCGCCGAGGACCTGCCCCTCGTGTCCAGCGCATCCTCACCCATGACGCCCGACGGCCAGGTGAAGCTGAAGAGTCTTGACCCAGCTGTTGTGGGGGAGCCAGTTGATGTGACCACGTATCTGCGGATCATCGGGTCACTGATGTTCCTGGCGACGACGACGCGTCCAGACATCGCGTTTGCCGTCAACCTCCTGGCCCAGTTCTCTCAGGATCCGCGTCACCTCCATTACGAGGCCACGATCCGAGTGTTGTGCTATGTCGTCTCGACCCCTCGGCGAGGTCTCATGTTCCGCCGCCAGCCGTCCGTCGTCGTAGTGGGCTACACCGACAACGACTGGGCGGGCAGTCCAGACGGTAAGAGTCGCACAGGCTGGATCTTCCTGATCGGTGGCACAGCTGTGTCTTGGCGTAGTGGCAAGCAGGGGTGCATTACACGCAGCACTGCTGAGGCTGAGTACGTGGCCCTTGGCTCAGGCGCGTGTGAGAGTGTGTGGTTGCGTCGTCTGTTGTCCAAGTTGCGTCAGTCTGTCGCATCCATCACCTTGCATTGTGACAATGAGAGTGCCATGGCCATTGCAGACAATGACGGTGTGCATCACACTCGCACAAAGCACATCAATGTTGAGTATCACTATGTGCGTTCGTTGTTGCACGAAGGCAGCATCAGCATCGTGTGGGTTGAGACAGCACGGCAGCTGGCTGACTTCCTGACCAAGGCACTGAAGCAGGACTTGTTTAAGAAGGCTGTGAGTTCAGTCGGCGTGCTCCCGTGACTTATCTTCTTTGTCTCTACCTGCACGTCTGCGTGTCCTGGGAGAGTCTGTGTGTTGACCGTGTCTTTGCCCACCCATGTGCACTACGCCTGTGAGTCATGGGGGAGTGTTGGTTTTTGCGCTCATTGTGCTCTGTTGTGTCCTCCCGGCTTGTGTACATCGGCGTACAGATGACTGACGGCGAGACTCGACGCTGATGGAGTGTCGTCCGGTGGAGCCGACGCACGCTGAGGTCGTCTCGCAGTCCGCTGGAGCCCCCTCTCTCCGGCGACGTGTTCAGCTCCATCGGCAGGCCTCCTCGGCGGTCGCGCTGCCGGCAGTAACTGCTACCGCAGTCGCTGTCTGCATGCTTCCAGCGCGTACTGTCGTGCCTGCGTCGTCATGCGCTGCCTAGGGTCCCTGTTGCATGTTGCATGGCCCTGTTTGTCAGCATAAACCATCGTGGGCACTACCTGGGTTCAGGCTGCCATAACTCCTCGCTACTGTTTTTCTAGCGGATTCTGACCGCACGGCTGCGTTTGCAGCGTCGGTATTATGGTATGGTCCAGTTTTCAGGCAAAACGGACGACGCCCGGATTTTGGGCTGTCGGCCGTCTGGCAGGCCTCACCGAGAAAACCTGCCAGCCTGAAATTAGCTATTTTCTGATTGGCTGATGAACTGAGTAACAAGCTCTACAGAGCTGGGGGGGGGGCTAGAACTTGGAGGGGTCCCCCATTGCTGTTCATTCTTGATTGCTAATCAGTTACTATCAGTTTCCAGCTTCTTTTTGGCGCTAACACTGGCGCGCACACTTCTGAGTAACAAACCCAGAGCTTCCAGACTTAGACTCTAGAGCAGCTGACTGAGGGGGCAGCTGACTTAAGCAGCGAGCGTGGAAGCCCGCACGCTGCACCAACAACGCTGCTGCCCCAACCTGCTGCATAGACNGGGGGCTAGAACTTGGAGGGGTCCCCCATTGCTGTTCATTCTTGATTGCTAATCAGTTACTATCAGTTTCCAGCTGCTTTCTGGCGCTAACACTGGCGCGCGCACTTCTGAGTAACAAACCCAGAGCTTCCAGACTTAGACTCTAGAGCAGCAGACTGAGGGGGCAGCTGACTTAAGCAACGAGCGTGGAAGCCCGCACGCTGCATCAACAACGCAGCTGCCCCAACCTGCTGCCTAGTTTCTTTGAGAGAGAAACTCTCAAAGAGACAACTCTCAAAGAGAAACTCTGGCGAGAACACGCCAGAGTTCTCTGTGATGGCCTTTGCACTCTCATTGTCACACCGAAGCAAAGTGGGAGGTATGGACTGATGCAGCTCACGTAAAAGACGCACCAACCACACACTCTTGGTCGCACCAGCTCCTAGTGCCACGTACTCTGCTTCTGTAGTGCTGCGAGCGATGCAGCCCTGCTCGCCACTGCGCCAAGAGACGGCGGTTTCCTCTAATGAGGAAGATGTAGCCAATGCGACTCTTGCCGTCAGGACTCCATGCCTAGTCACTATCAGTGTATCCATCGAGGATGTCTGTGATCATCAGGACGTATCGCCCTCTGTCATCCTGGAACTTGACGGGGAAGGGTCCCAGGAGGTCAGAGTGAACCAACTCTAGGGGCTTGAGAGCCCCTGGATGGGGCTCTCAATGGACATGCCAAAGGGTCAGACATAGGGCATGTGGCGCGGTGCATTTTTCCTTGCGCGCATTGTAGGAAATCGGTCTTGGGCGGCGCCTCAAAGGACGCTGCGTGAAGACCGAGCGGAGGTTGGGTGCGAATCAAACGATCTACATCATCAAAGTGGACGTGACACAAGCGTTTATGTAGTAGGCGCTGATGCTCAAGCGACAGCGTGCCTGTGACGAACACTCGTGCAGTGGATGGTGTAGTGATATTGGTGGACATGGGGCAGCCAAAGACGTGATACAAGTCCCCTACTGCCCTGCCACATAGTACCACTTCAGCAGTAGCACCAACGGAGACAGTGGCAAACTCACTTGTGAATGTGACACTGAGACCCATTCATGTGTAGGCACGTCCAGACAGCAGGCTAAGTTCTAGACCAAGCACGTACAACACGTTTGAACTGTAGAGCGGTCCAAATGGTCCATGGAATTGTACCACACCTTCACCTTGAAGAGGAACCTCATGCCAAGCAGCCGTACGCACAAACTTCACAGAGCCGACAGGACCAAGCACCACAAAATCACTGCGGCGACATGTCATGTGATGGGTGGCACCTAAATCTAGGATCTGGGTGGCATTCGTCACACGCTTGGGCAACGTGATTGAACAACTGCCAACAGTGCAGACAGTGGACATGGGTGGCTCAGCAGACGACTACTGAGCCACACTGACGACATGTGTCTGCGACTCATCAAGCCACGACAGGTCGTCGTGGCCTGAGCGAAGACGGGGGACAGACCAACATCATCACACGCGACAAATGACTCCACAGACTCAACAGTGCACCGTGCCCCACCGCCACCATCCCGATTGCACGTCATGGACTCGACAGACCCGACAGTGGGACCCCTCGGGTCAATCAATGCACTAGCAACTCCCTGAGTGGCGAGCCGAAGAAGCTGGCGGAGATCGGCGATATCGCGGGCCTGGGTTGGAAGCTGCTGCTCCAGAGGTGGCAAGTCGCTGGTGCTGGCTACAGTTGCATCAGCTGACGGCGAGGGTTTCGTGTCAGTCGCTGCTTTGGTGTGTGCGGAGGCGCGCTCACGCTGCTCAAACGCCCGTTACAGACCTTGCGCAATCTTCATCCAGTTCTTGGGGAGGTTGTACTCCGTGTACCGGTGCGCTCCCCCGCAGTTGTAACACTCACACTGATGCTCCCTAGCTGGCTTTGAAGCAGCCTGTTCCTTGCCCTCCTTGGCACCCCTCCTATTGTTTCATGCCTTCTTCCCTTGGACTGCTGCAGCTGAACGAGCTGTTGTTGCGGTAGTCGTCATGGGCTGTGACGACGGAGGGAAGGGAAGGGAGAAGGCACGTGAAGCATAATTTTGGCAGCGTTTCCCCTGCCCCAGTGTGCATGGGAAATATGATAACGCCTGCTGTAGCCGGAAAATCACCGATGGACCCCCCCCAACGCTGCTGAAAAAATTTGGCAGCGTTTCCCCTGCCCCAGTGGGCGTGGGAAATCAGGGAGAGGCCGTGAGGTAGTCTTGTGTACCTGAACCGCCACCGCCCAACCCAGGGAGAGAGGGGAACCTAGCCAGAAGGGAAAAGGGTAGACCAGAGAGGACCCAAGGGCTGCTACTGCGGCCACCGCTGTAGTGACTGCTGCTGCCGCTGCAGCTGATGCTTTTGCCGCACCCTGCTGCACGCTCACGCTACTATAGTGGCTGCACTGTGCAGCTGTTGGCGGTGTAGCTCCTGTGCCAGTGTGGATGCCACACACTCCTACAGCTGCGGTTGAGTGGCCATTGCTGCTGCCTCCGATGGCAGTTGCAGCCGCCGGCTGCTGCAGCTGCACGCCGCTGCAAGCTGCTGCCGCTGCTCCACACGGCCGTATGCAGGGGTGCTGTGGCTTGGCCAATGCAGCCAAGCCAATGCGGCCTCTGCTCGCGGCTGCCGCTACTTGCTGCTGCCTCATGCCGCTGCACGCTGCTGCAACTGCCGCTGCTGCTTCGCGACTGCTGCCGCTGCTGATCCGCGCAACTGCAGATCTGCCCTCCCAGGATCTTTCTGCATCTCTCATGCGGGACGCGATGAGATTTTTCTCGTGCGCTCTGATAAAAAAAACCCTCTTCCCTTACAATTTTGTGTGGAGTACCACACTGTGGTCAAAACGCAACTGACCTCGTCCAAAACGGACGAGTGTGCAAGGAGGAAAAGTGAGAAACGTGGAGGGGGTCGAGTGACAGTCCTACGGGGTGGAACTCGCTAAACGGGTCCATCCGTTGGCCGGCAAGAGAGAGCTCGCCGGCACTCGCTAAAAAAGAGACCATGTGTAAACCTGCCCCATGTCACAACGTATCCACAAACAGGATTTTGACACATTCTGTGCCTGTCTAAACCAACACGAACGCACAAGTAAGACTAAACTAGGTCACCAAGGTATTGCAGTTAATAGACAAAAAAACACAATAGTGGTTTGTCTCGAGGACAAATGTGAGCTCTCCGAGAGGGGAGTAGTAACGACGTGAGTGTATTCTGAGGCTGCTCGCCAGACGCCGGACTCGCGTCTGCTCCCCCAGTCTCCCGTACTCTCTACCTCCTCAGGGATCTGCAAGGCAACGCACGTGAGCTAAGAGGTCATAGTAAGGACAACAACAACGACGACAGCAGGGTCCAACAGGTGTCCTTCCAACACTTTCAGGGTCCAAGTGTCATTCGGGGAGTCTCTGACCACTCATGCCAATTGCACACAAACATTCACATTAAATAGTCACAAACCCCTTGAAAGAGAAACAATTCATTAGGGCATGCAGGACCATGCACAACTGCCATGAGCTCTGGGTGTGCACGGCAAACGATGGAGGCCAAATCTGGCTAAGTCTGAAACACATAAAAAACAAAGAGGAGAGTACAATGAGCCCTACTAAGTGCTTATGTACTGGGGACTGGCGGCTGACCCACCAGGCCTCGTCATCCCCTTCGCGCCAAAAGGCACGAATGAAGAATGCACTTGTCAGGTATCCAGGTGCCACTCGGCCCACGACCAGGTGCAACACTAAACAACATGCCACAGAACACTCTGCCTCTACTCAATGGGAAGCAAAAGAATCAGAACAACGGCCAACAGAATAGAAATATGACTCGTTAAGCCAGTCGGTACTGCCAGGTCCATCCTCAGCACGGACGAAATGAGCTCCCCCAAAAGCATCATCACGGGCAACAAAAACAGTAGGACAAGCTGTCTGGGAACCACTCGGTTGCGATAACACACTCGTACTTCCCTGAGTACGAAGTGCGAGCAGCTGACGAAGCTCCGCAATCATGCGAGCCCGAGGGTCCATATCACCACTATTGCCTTTTGAAGCGGCTACATCTTCTATAGTCATGGACGCGGCACGACTCGACCATGTGTCATTGGAGGCCATCCGCTGCGTATGCGGCGCCTGGAGGCCGTGCATGATCCGGGGCCAATCAAAGGGCTACTCACACTCTCTGTAGCGATGAGCGTCCCACAGTTGTAGGTGTGGACAGAACATCCACCTTCATGAGCCGATGTCCCCTTGAGAAAGTAGCGATGAGCCTGAGGAAGAAACTGTAGTGCCTCCGAAAACTCAGAGAGGGCCGCACGGTCAAAGCCCGTAAAGAGCTTCACGTGGTCAAAGTGCACTTCCATCATGATGGTTGTCGAGTGTCCACGATTACGTCGTGACACCTGTCCCAAAATGCGCATAAAGGTGCATGGCACGTCGCAAATAGTCTACTGCGAGCTCCGTGGGATCCTGGCGGTGGGAGTGGAACTCACGTAGACGAGCCGCCCTTGTGGCATGGGTCCGTGGAGTGAGTAGTGTCAAGGCCAGCTCCCACCCCTGGTGTGGGTCCGCTCTAGTACCGGACCCGGCCTCACCCAGAAAGGGACAAAAGCTAATCACAGTCTCCCGCAACACGGCGTATAGCAGATCGGGCATCGCTCTCACTGCTGCTTGCACCTAGTGAGCATCGCGAGTCTGGTACTAGCTGTGGTAGTAGGGCTAGATGCCCTCAAAGTCGGCCTAAACCTGAAATAGGGTTTCCCAGCAATCGAAGTCCTCATTGCTATCCTAACGAGGTGGAGTTGTCTCAAAGTCCTTCGGTTGCCGTTCCATGGGGAGGGCGACCTCAAGCTCGGGAGATAGTGAACGAGGCACGGGGAGACCACCAGTGAGAGAAACGCCACCAAAAGTGAATATTGCTAAATGACGTGGCTGCTCATGACAGCGAGATGGTGGCGAGGCGAGATATTGGGACCCCAGACAAAGCTCACGAATGTGATCCTCAAGGATGCGAATCTCGTCCTCGCGTGTGTCATCCTTCATCTCCTGCTTATCCCAAGTGTCAACATGTAATGAGAGGTGCTGAGGTCGCGATTCCGTACATGACATAGACCGCTAAACGGATGGTGTAGCGAGAACAAGTCCTCCCGGTGTCGGCTGCGAGGCCCCTAAAGGACCCCTAAGTAACCCCGCGACCTCCCATAGATAGTCGGCCTGACGCTACTACTGGCGGTGCATCTCATCAGGCGTCCGACGCACCTCGTTGATCACGATTGAGTGAGATCGTGGACTCATGATGCCCGAAGAGGAGGAAGAGGAGGGGTCTCCTAACACCTTACCCTTGTCATGGACCGGCAGTATTGGTGCTGCGCAGTATTGGTGCAAACGTCAACATTTTCATAATCACAAACCGTTGGCGTTTCTCGAAGATTTGAAATGCTGACAAAAAATGATGTTTCAGCCAAAAAATTGCTTGTGTTGGTGCTTACATCATCACATATAATGATGATGTCAGCATGAAGGTTGTCCAAAATGAAGCAAAACATGGAGCAACATGCGCTAGAGGATGCTGAATCAATTACGGTGAGTTTGTAAAAAAAAACTTCTTAAAAGTAAGAGACGTCACCGTTTTCTTTTCTGCCAAAATCCAGAAAAAACATATATTTGAGAGCGTTCTTTCATTTTTGGAGCCTCTAGGGCACAAAATGAGGTGCAAGTGGATGCGATGGATAGAGTTTTCCAAGAGATTTCTAACAAGCGGTTACCATAAATGGTGGTCAAATGGGGCAGTTGCACTCTCTCACATGCGGTGGGGGGGGGTGGTAGGTGCGACCTCAGTGAATCGTCTGGGACCCTTCACAGACCCCTTCTCAACATCACATGCCTGAACTTCTACTGGAGAGGTTGGGAAACCCTTGGATGCCCCGTGGTGGTGGTATGGTGATGCGGTTGCAAGGGTGTCTCTTCTGCTGCAATGTGCTGCGGCGGGTCACTGTGGCTTAGTCGGTCGTCCCGGGATTGTGGCATTAGCGGTGACTCACTTTTTCTGCCACTGTTGTTTCTCTTTTGTACAGCTTAGAGAGGGATGCCTCATTGCTCAGATACCAGAAGAAGCTGCTTGGAAGCTTCCTAGCCTTGCTACTGTTGATGTGGCGGCATAGTCAAGTGAGCTGGCGCACTAGCAGCAAGTAGGTGTAAGAAACAGAAGGAGCTTGGCTAGAGAGACTCGGGAAGTCTCATAAGCTCCAATAGCTTAGAAATGCAGAGAGAGATAAAAACCGACACGCACACAACATAAATACCATGGCGGGTGAAGTACGCGGCACAATCAGTTTGTCTTGAAACCGGCCCAAAACCACTGTTTTGGCCGTAACTCCATGCACATGCATCCAAACGCAACACCATTTGAATCTAGAGATGGAGAATCTTGAGCCAGACGCTATGTCTGGTCACACGCACAAGTCCATCTGTTGTGATTTGTGATGTTCCTGTCGACCTGTACAGTTTACTGTGACCACTCAGCCGTGTCCATACTCGTGCAGATCCCTGATGCGGACCCTGGTGGCACCGGTGCGTCATGTGGCGGCGGACTACCAGCCTGGAGCTGACCGACAACCGTTCCAGAGCTCTGGACGCTACCCAGGATCTCCTGTAGTTTTTTTGCAGCACGTAGGGGTTTATTGGTGGATTGGCCTTGGGCCCGATTGGCATGTTTTTGCATTGTGTATCCACTGTTTGATGCCGGGTGTATACATGTGACCAGTCGTTGCATCCGGCTTTTGATTCTGCACGTCTAGGTTCAGATATGCGCAGCGTTCTGATATGTTTGTGCAGAGTTACGGCCAAAACACTGGTTTTGGGCCGGTTTTTAGGACAGATCTTGTACTGTCGCGTGCGACACCCACCGTGCGCCGCGGCAGGTACTTATGCCATGGACCGGTCATTTGTCATCACTCTCTGCAAATGCTATTGAAGCATTCTGACACTTTGCCTTGTTCTCCTAGCCAGACCCTTGTGGTTATGTGCACGACTTGTGACTATCGTCACCGTCTGACCAGGCGCTGACGCCCAGTCAACGGCTGTGTCGCTAGGAAGCTTCCACACATCTTCTCATGGTATCAGAGTGGTGAGACAGTTCTCACCGAGCTGCACAGCAGAGACGCAACAAAGCCACAGAAATGAGAGTCACCGTTGCAGCAGATCCATAGGGACCTATCGACGACAATAGCGGATCGCCGTCAACGTCGCTCACCATCACCATGTGAGATTGCATCAGCAGCAACGGCTAGCGGAAGCAAGAGACTGTTGCAGTAGACTGCAACCGCCAACAGTTGCCGACCTTAGCATTGAGCAGCAGTAGCAGCAGGGCGGCAGTAGCGGTGGCGGCAGCACGCGGCCGCAACAGCAGCACGCGGCGATAGCAGTACAAAAGCAGCACGCAACGGCAGCAGTACAGTAGCAGCGGCGGCAGCAGCATAGCACCAGTGTAGCAGTAGTGGCAGCAATAGCGGTGGCAGCAATAGTGCAGCAGCAGCAGTGGCAGCAGCGCGTGGCGGCGGCAGCAGCATGCAGCAGCCGCAGCGCGCAGCAGCAACAATAGTGTGTAGCTGTTGCCACGGTCACGCACACAGCCGCCAGGCGGCTGCCCCGCACGTAGCCGCGCGGCTGCTGCTGCAACTGATGCCGTAGCAGTAACAACAGCTGAGCGGAAGCTGCGCAACGACTTCCGCTCAGCTCGCGCGCGGCTGTTGCGGAGCGGCCGCCTGCTCGCGCAGCAACCGCAAAGGTTGACCAAAAAAAAAGGGGGGGGAGGCAAGCTGACATCAGCATTTTTGCTTGCTGACGCCATCATGTCATGCTGACGTCAGCAACTCACTGCCAACGTCAATACTTGCCTTAGTGAAATCTTTGGTCGGAGGGTCAAAAGTTGCCAGCATTTCAACTCCTCGAGAAACAGTCTTGTTTTTGCGATTCAACCACGTTGACGTCTCGGCCCATAATGAGCGGCACCATGGCTCCGTCCGGCAAAAAGGGAAAAAGGTTCAAAGATCCCTCTTCTTCCTCCTCAGGGGTCATGGGCCCATGTTTGCAGGCTATTGAGGACTTGCGGAGACAGCAAGACGAGATGTGTCGCCTGTAGTGGAAGTAGACTGACGCCATCCGCACACTCACCGAGCTTCTTCGAGGACATTCCATGACTCCACGACAGACCTCTGAGGGAGCGGCCGGGGTTACACCCTCTACACAGCAGTCAGCTCTAGCACCGGAGACAGGAGCTGGAGCCGACCTGCCACCTCTTGATCCTTGGGACGAGGACCCAGACATGCTAGGCATGGAGGGCAACTCCCTCGAGCGTGAGATTCGTGTGCTTCAGGAGCGTCTCCGCTAGCTTCAGACGAGCTTTCGGGCCACACACACATCCCATTTTCCCAAGCTTCGATCGTCACCTGACCTCCACCCCAACGACTCCCCTCTTCCCGGAGTCTTTCCCATCCCTCGTCCTTCCCAGCCTGTGGTTGCTCTCCCTACGAAGCGGCAACCCAAGGACTTCAAGACGCCGCCCCCACGGTATGTCAGCGAGGACGGCTTTGACTGCTGGGAGATCCTTTTTCGCGTCTAGGCTAGTTCAGAGGGCGTGTGGCCCTACTACCACAGTTTGTATCAGACTACGGACCAAGCTCAGGTGCTGACAGCGGCTAGAGCGATGCGAGGACTTCTCTACGCCATGCCGCACGAGACCTTCGTCAACTTCCGCTCGTTCCTTGGTGAGGCGGGCACAGGCACCGGCACTGATCCACACGGAGGTTGGGACCTAGCACTGTCCTTGCAGAGATTCACGCCACCCGCGTCGCGCACATCCGTGCCTTTCACTCCCTTCGTCAGGGGCTCGCCGAGCCTGCAGCCGCCTACTGGCGACGCGCCATGCGCATTTACATGCGCCTTGGAACCTCAAGAGGAACACAGCTGTGGATGCTCCGCACGATCATGCTCAGGGTTGACCTTGAGCACACAGACATCTTCACGAGGTATAGCGAGGCCGTGCTTGAGCCTTTTTTGGCTTCACCGTAGCTTCTTCCCTGGGCACACCAGCTCTTCCTCCAGGTGACTTCCGCCCGTGAGGCAGACGTGGCTCATCAGGAGACCTCCATTGCTACCGCAGTCATTGCATCACCACTGACGTCCCTGACACAGACTCCTTCTCCATCCTCTATCATGTCCTCCTCCTCCCCTTCCACCCCGATTACACCGACTCGGACAAAGGGTGTCGCAACAGTGGCACAGGGGAAGAAGGGGCAAAGGAAGCGCGACTCGGGCTAGTAGCAGTCGTAGCAGCAGACGTCATCGAGCAATAGCAGTTGACGCTCCGTTCACTACTACAACTGTGGAGGCGCCCATTGTTACACTGAGTGCCAGCAGCCGCTCGACTGGGCGCGGATTACTCGCGGGCTCCAGGTTGCGTACGCACTACCGTCTACGTCAAGCCGCACATCCTCCAGACGTGCGGCGACCACGACCGCAGCAGTTCCCACCTCACCACCGGTGACCAGCGGTGACCCAGATCCACGTGACTGCACCATTGCCGAGCTCCGACACCTTCACGTGCTTCGTTCTCAAGGAGGTGCGAGTGTGCTGTCACAGCCGGGTGGTTCACAAACTGTCTGTTCGTCTTTTCTTGTGGCTCGGGATGACTCGTGTGGGGGGGCACAGTCGACATGCGATGACATTGGGCCTGACTGTACAGATTGGATTCATGAGTCTCACGTTTGTGCCCTTCGTCGTTCCTCCCCACCTGCTGCCAAGTGCCCGTCTGAGGCCGAGTGTTACATTGGCCGTTGTACAGTGACGTCCTCTAGTCGTGATTCTAGTGGCACTTGGATCATCGACTCAGGTGCCACTCATCACATGACCTTTCGTCGTAGTGATTTTGTTGTTCTTGACCCTGTTGCGTCTGTTCGTTTCATCTGCACAGGTTGTGATCAGTCCTTGCCAGTCCAGGGTGTTGGGGTCGTATGCTTCGATAGTCCGTTTGGCCCCTTGTATCTTTCCGAGGTGCTATTTGTGCCTGACCTTGAGCTCAGTTTGCTTTCTGTACGTGCTTGCACTCTTGCTCCCCCTCCTCTGCCACTCGTGATTTTGTCATTGGTGTTCTCTCTCCTGAGCACCTGTGATTGCAACATTGCCGCCTATGTCATGTAGGCTCCGATACCATGTCAAAGCTCATTCGGACACAGCCCGCTCTCTGTCTTGACGCGACTTCTTTCAAAAAGCCGCCCAAGATTGACTGTCTCTTCTGCCCTCAGGGTAAGATGCATCCTTGTACCTACCCTGACTCCCATTCATGCGCACTGTGCCCTCTCGAGTTAGTCGATTCGGACCCTCTTGGTCCCCTACCTGTCGAGTCTCTATCCGAACGGGGTCGCTACGTTCTGACCCTGACTGATGACTTCACACGAATGCGGTGGGTCTACAGCCTGCGCCACAAGAGTGATGCGGCTCTTGTAGTTTGCCTTTGGCTACTGATGGCTGAGAATCAGTCCCGCCACACGCTGTACACCTTCCGCTTGTATCGTGGCAGCGAGTTTCTTGGCGAGATGGACAACTTCTTCGCCGAGCACGGGATTTTTCACCAGGTCTCCGCTCCTGCTACTCCTTAGCAGAACGGTGTTTCTGAGCGCTGGAACCGCACCATAGAGGATGCGATTCGCACTATGCGGTCTGAGTGCGGTCTTCCGGAGTCCTTCGCTTTTGAAGGCTTTGCCTACATGACTTGGGTACGGAACCGCTTTCCGCACAATCCTCTTCCGGTCCACGTCACACAGTATGAGCTCTGGTTTGGTCACTGTGTTGACTTGCGCCTCGCTCACGTCTAGGGATTCTGGCTTCTTTGTGGTACACCGAGGACCAGCAGGGGTCCAAGGTCTCACCGCGGGGTCGTTTGTGTGCCTTTGTCGACATCTCCCCGTGGTCAAAGGCATGGCGTTTCTGGGACCCTACTCGTCGCCGCATTGTTGAGTCCCGCGAGACGCTCTTCTTTGAGTCCCTCACCTACCATGATCTGACTTCCATCACGTCGCTGTCTGTCACACACGTTCACATGTGTGAGGTTTCTTGACGGATGGGGGAGTCTGCGCCTGCGAGCACCGCTCGCCAGGCTGATGTGTCCGTTTGAGCTCCCTCCACTTCTCCGGCTCTTGATGACCTAGCGATCATCGCTGTCGGTTCAGAGATCTCTTGAGCACCGCCGGCTTCTACCCCTATCCTCTCGCACCCCACAGGTACCCATAATTATGTACCTGTGCATACTCATGTGACCATACCTGTGTCTGCCGGCAGTCCTGCCTCTGTGCGTGGACCTCCCTCACCTAGTCCTATTGTCACACCGAGTCCCGTGTTGCCCACACCTCCACCTCCTCGCACGGCATCACCAGTTCCCTTGCCTCAGCCCTCCCCAGCTACAATTATGCCCATTCTTGAGCCTGAGGTGCTTCCCTTGAGCCCAGGTAACTCCCGTGAGCCTGGCGGTCGTCTTGGGCCATTGGACTCCGGAGCTCAGCAAGTGTCTAGTCCCGCACCCAGTCTCTCCGCTCGCAGCATCGCGAGTGGTGATCCGGGCACAAAGGCCCTAGGCCTTAGGGTCCACACTGAGCACATAGAGGTACATCCAGCGTGTCTCGTAGGACACGACCTCATCACTTGTGAGTTTCGCGTCGCTTGTGATGCAGCTGCCGATCTTGTGGTCGTCAGACCTAGCACTGAGGCGTGCGCTCTTGCCACCTAGAGCTCTCCCTCGATGGCCCCTGACCCGAGCAAAACGTGGGAAGGTCTCTCATCACAGGATGCTGACGCTTGGCACGCTGCCTGCGAGGATGAGCTTCACGTCATCCGAGAGCACAGAGTTTACGAGCTAGTCGCCCTTCCACCTAGGAGGAAGGCTATTCAGGTCAAATGGGTCTTTCGCAAGAAAGTGAGTCCAAATGGCTCACTAGAACACCACAAGGCTCGCTTGGTCGTCAAGGGGTAGTCTCAGATTCAGGGCATCGATTACACTGACACATTTGCCCCTGTCGGCCGCATGACCTCAGCTCGAGCTTTTCAGTGTAGTGGCTCAACATGACTGGGAACTGCACCAGATGGATGTGAACAATGCGTTCCTCCATGGCTCTCTGGATGAGGAGATTTACGTGGCTCAGCCACTTGGCTTTGAGGACGGTGACAAGGTCTGTCGCTTTCACAAGTCCTTGTACAGCCTGAAGCAGTCTCCTCGATGGTGCAACAAGGAGATCACTGGCACCCTGACTCGTGTGGGATGTTTACAGAGCGAGGTAGATCCCTCTCTCTTTATCCGATGGACGCCTGAGCGATTCACCGCCATCCTGGTCTATGTCGATGACCTTCTGATCGCGTCTCCTTCACTGGAGGCCATGAAGGAGGCCAAGGCTATCCTCCAGACTGCCTACAGGATGAAGGACCTTGGTCTTGTAGCTGTGTTTCTTGGCATGGAGATCGTGCGAGACCGCAGACGTCGTAATCTACTACTGCATCAGGCTAGATGCGCACTCCTTATGAGGGAGCGCTTCAGCAACCTTCTTGGTGCAGTGCCCACGGTTTCCACACCTCTCATGCTTGACGGGCAGGATGCCCTGAAGGTGGACGATCCCACACAGCTGGGGGAGACAATAGATGTGACCCTGTACCTCGGTCTCATCGGATCTCTCATGTACGTGGCCACTACCACACGTCCAGACATCATATTTGCCGTCAACCTCTTTGCCAATTTTTCGCAAGCTCCATGCGCTAGAGCCCTTCACATGGCTGTGTGAGTGGTGCGGTACGTGGTCTCCACACCGTACCTCGGACTTTGCTTTCGCCGGCAGTGTTCGGTGGTCCTTGACGACTACATCGACAGCGACTGGGCCTGGAGCCCAGATGGACGCAATCACACAGGTTACGTCTTCCTGCTCAGTGGGACCGCTGTGTCTTGGCGTAGCAAGAAGCAAGGCCGCATTGTACGGAGCTCATCGGAGGCACAGTACGTTGCTCGGGGTGCAGGGGCTGCTGAGGCAGTATGGCTGTAGCGCCTCTTTCTTGAGCTTGGCCAGTCAGTACCCGCCATTGTACTTCGTTGCGACAACCAGAGTGCTCTTGCCATTCCAGAGAACTCTGGTGTATTCCATGCTCGCACAAAGCACATTGCGGTTGAGCATCACTTTGTGCTAATCTGGTTGAGTGTCACGTGAACTTTGTCATTTGGGTTGGCACTGACATGCAGCGTGCAGACTTCTTGACAAAAGTACTAGCTCGCGGAAAGTTCCTGGTTGCCATTCGTTCTTTTGGACTTCACCCCTTGCCTGAGAATGATTGAGTGTGGGGTGTGATTGTGTTTGTGTCACATTTGTCATTACACGAGTTGTTCTACTCCTCTTAGTAATGCATGCTCCTGAGAGAATTGGGCCAGGAGGTTGACGTCGAACGCGATGTCTAGGCGTGTCGTCGTCGCCAGGAACATCAGTGACCCGATGACTCGCAGGTACGTGGTCACGTCAACTGGCTCCCCCACAACGGCTGGGTCAAGACTCTTCAGCTTTGCCTAGCCATCGGGTGACATGGGTGAGGATGCGCTCGGCACAAGTGGCAGGTCTTCCGCAAAGCGGGTGGACAGTGTCTGCACATAGGCGGCTTGGTGGATGTGCAGGACGCCCTGGGAGCGATCATGCTCCAACTCCATGCCCAGGAAGACTCTGGCACACCCAACGTCCTTCATCTTGTAGGCTGCGTGTAGCAGATCCTTGACACACTGGATGGCAGCCGTGTCTAGCAACACAATGAGCAGATCGTCGACGTAAACCAAAACAGCGGTGAAAGTCTAGCCTCGCGGACTGACAAACAGTGTTGCGCTGGAGCCCGCCACGAAGGAGCGTGCTGCTGATTTCTTGGTTCCAGCACCGAGGCGACTGCTTCAAGCCATAAAGGGCCTTGCACAGTCGCCAGACTCTCCCAGTGCCATCGTTGAAGCCTGGGGGCTGCACCATGTAGAGCTCCTCACCCTTCAGTGAATCATGGATAAAAGCGGTGCTCACATCCATCTGATGCAGCTCCCACCCATGCTAGGCGACCAGACTGAAAAGTTCCCGGGTAGTGGAGAACCGGCCAACTGGGGCAAAGATCTTGTCGTAATCGACCCAAAGAATCTAGGCAAACCCCTTGGCTGTAAGGCGGGCCTTGACCTTGTCCAAGGTCCCGTCGGGCTTCCACTTGCGCCAAAAGACCCACTTGGCACCGATGGCCTTCTAACCTGGAGGAAGGTGGACAAGGTCATACACGTGGTGCTGTAGGATAGCGGCGAGCTCATCGGCGCAGGCAGCGTCCCAGTGTGTGCCCTCAGGAGAAGCTCGTGCATCGCGTAGGGTGTCTGGGTCCTGCAGAGTGGGCTGCTGTGGAGCGGACTGAGAGAGCGTATGCATCTCGAGCCCCAGGTGGGATGCGCGCGAGTGGAGCCACGACAACGTATCGATGCTCATGATGAAGTATGGCTTAGCCCAGTGCGGAGCCTAAGTGAAGGTCTGCAATGATGGCCGAGGTGGTCAGGCCGAGGGCCTTGGTGCCAGGATCCCCACTCATGACCGTGGGAGCGGAGGAGACACGTGGAGCCACAGGGGGTCGAGGCGCCACAGAGCGCGGTGCGATGGTCTGCGCGCTCACCAACAGTCTAGGTCGGAGGCTGCCACTTAGGCCACGCGTGTAGTGTGGAAGGGTAGGCGACGGCACTGAGTCCGTTGGGCTAATGGAGGCGGACGGGGTTGCTAGTCCGGAGGGGCCCACAGATGCAACCGGGGCCGTCGGCCCGGAGGGACCAATGGACGCGATAGGGAATGCTGGCCCGGAGGGACCAGTGGACGCGACTGGGACTGCTGGTCCGGAGGGACCAGCGGACGCGACTGGGGCTGATGGCCTGGAGGGACCAAGGGAGGCGACTGGGGGTGCCGGCCCGGAGGGACCAGCGGACGCGACTGGGGCTGTTGGCCTGGAGGGACCGGCAGACGCGACTAGGGATGCTGGCCCAGAGGGACTAGCGGACGCGACTGGGGCTGCTGGCCCGGAGGGACCAGCGGACGCGACTGGGGCTGCCAGCTTGGAGGGACTGAGGGATGTATAATCCGGAAGCGGCTGTACGGAGGACGGACTTACCACTCCCCCACGCGACGGGATAGAAACGGATGAGCTGGAGCGAATGAGGTCGCGAGGAAACAGGTTCTCGAAGAAGAGGGCATCCCGGGACTCGACGATGCAGTGCCGGGAGGGATCTTAGAAGCACCAGGCCTTGGACTGATGAGAGACAACGAGGAAGGTGCAGGGACGTTTGGGAGGGGCGAGCTTGCCGCCATGCTGCGAGACGGGCAGCCACACAATGGCCAATCAGCCTCAAATGCGAGTCGGACGGAGGTCAGCTCGCTGACCGCACCAATGCTGGTATGGTGTGGACTGGCGGGGAAGGTGACCGTGGGGAATCCGGTTCCAGACCCAGGTCATGTAGCCCATGGCTTCAACATAGAAGCCATTGGAGAGACCAGACTCGACGCGCATGGTGCGGACGACGTGGGCCATAGTATGGTTCCACCGTTCGGAGACACCGTTCTGGGCGGGTGTGTAAGGCGCGGACGTCTCATGGAAAATTCCGCGGGAGGCGAGAAAGGTCGTGGCCTCACCCAGTTACTCACCACCGCGATCGGAGTGAAAGCGGCAGAGAGAGCGGCCACACTCGCGCTCCGCAAGGACAAGCCATACATGGATGGCGTGGGCGACATCGCTCTTCTGCCGAAGGCAGAAGACCCAGCGGTAGTGAGAATAGTCGTCCGTGAGGGTGAGGACGTAGCGACCATGCTCGCGGACGGACTCGGTGGGGAGAGGACCCATGACGTCCGAATGGACAAGGTCAAGGGGGGCGGACGCACGAGAGGAGGACAAGGGATACGTGGACCGGTGCATCTTCCCCTGAGCGTAGCCAATGCACTCTGTTGGGCACGGGAGGGGGAAAGTCTCCGGGTCAGGGCCCTTGGCCGGCTGGGTGCGGAGCATGTTGTCTATGGCGGCAGAGTGGACGTGATAGAGGCAGCGGTGTAAGAGGCGAGTGTGCTGAGAAGAAAGCGTACTGGTGACAAACACATGGCCTGTGGCGGCCGGTGGGGAGGATACGGAAGGAGAGGAGGAGAAGCGAGGTACATGCCGCAGGTTGCCACGGGCGGTGGCGTGCAGTACAACAAGGCCAGACGGACGCAACGACACAATGCCAACACCATGCGAGTGCACAACATCTATGCTCATGCGGTCAAGGGCAATGACGCACAGAAGGCTGAGCTCAAGACCAGGGACGAAGAGGACATCGGTAAGAAAGACGTCACCGGAGGGACCACGGAAACAAACGATGCCAACACCGAGGAGAGGCAACACCGGGCCAGAGCCTGTCCGGACTCCGGAAACATCACCTACAGGACTGAGCATACTAAAGGCCTCACGATAGGCCGTCATGTGATGCGTGGCCCCGGAGTCGATGATCCAGGTCTCAGCATGATCCTGGACTGGGGTCGCAAGATCACTAACGGTCACATGGCAGCAAGCAAGGGACGCGGACGCGGTGGAAGGAGGTGCGAATTGAGACTGCCAATCATCAAGCCAAGCAACGTCGTCCTTGGAGGGGGTAGCGGAGACCATGAGAGATAACGAGATAAATGAGGAAATGGAGCACGACCGTAGCTCAGTCTCAGTCATGCAGGGCTGGACAGGGGAGCACGAAGTGATGCAACTCGCACTTCTGTGGGGAGGAGGGCAAGGCAGGCCGAGCTGGAGCGCGATGAACTGCTCCAGCTGGCGCTCACAGGAGGATGGCCCGGGAGTGTGGACGGAGTGCGGGGTGATGGTGCCGGAGCCCGGGTAGAAGGAGGACTGCGCCTGCGCCGAAGGCTGCAGCGGTGGGGACGGCGGGACCGGCGAAGCAACCGGAGTGGTGGAGCTGTTGGACGAGGCCGAGGTGTCAGAACCGGCGACGGCCACAGCGGCAGAGGCAAGACGGCGCTCGCGCTGGCGACACATGGTGGCAATGATGCATGCCTCAACCGTTGGTAGAGGGCACGTGTACCACCCGTGCCCGGGCTGGCCACAGTTGTGGCAGACCGAGCCACCAGCGCTGGACCCGGTCGAAGATTGCTGCTGCTGCTCACCTTTGCCTTTCTTGTTTCGACGCTTCTTCTTCCCCGACGATGATGAGGTAGCTGCGGTGGGGGAGGCGATAGCCACGGAGGCAACGGCAGGGGAGCCGACGGTGGGGGAGGCGACGGCCTCCGTGCGCTGGAGTCAGGACTCCATACAAGCTTGCTCAATACGGAGGAAGAGCTCGTATGCCCAGGGCATGAGGGTGCCCTGGGCCGCCATGGTGGAGAGAACGTTGTGAGGGTAGTGGACGAAGATGTCCGCGTATGGTACGATGGCACCATGCTTGATGGTGAGGAGCGCGGCCAAAGGGGGTGGGGAAGAGGTCCCGAGGCGACGAAGGATGTCCTCCGCCCGCTGCCAGTAGGAGGTGACCATCTCGGTCTCCCCCATATGCAGGGAGTTGAACACCCGCAGCAGGCAGCTAGTCTCAGCGTCGTTGGATAGGCGATGGGGTCGAGTGAGGACGTGCCACCATTTGCAGGGTCTGGGGTGGTGCCAGCGGTGAAGTCGCCTAAGAAGGGCTCGAGGGCGAGGCGGAAAGCCGGAGGGGCGACAGGGACTAGAGCCCAGATGGCAAGACCAGCGTCATACAGCTGGTCAGCTAGGATGGCATCATACGGCAGGGTGTAGTATGCCCACAGGCCCTCACTCTGCGCTCACATGCGGAAGCTGAGTTCCCAGCTCTGGAACTGCTCGCCGGCCTGAAGCGGGGACGGCGGCGTCTCAAAGTCCTTTTGCCTGCGGCCGGCACCTAGAGTGGGGCCAAGGACGGAGGTCATTGTCTACCGCTGGCGCTGAGTCTGCTGCTGCGCCAGGTATTGCGTGGCAGCAGACACAACTGGGCTGGCGTGCCCTGGAGAGGGGAAGGATGGAGGCGCATTGGGGGCAGACTGAGAGACCAACGGTTGCAGTGCCGCAAGCTACTGCGTCAAGGCGGCGAGCTGTTGCTGAAGAGTAGCGAGGGGGTCAGGGTTGTCGCCAATGACGTCAGAGGGCTGCTTGCGTCGCTGCTCCTCCTGCTGCTGCTGTTGCTGCTGCTGCTGCTACTTCTGATGTTGCTGTTGCTTCTACTGTTGTTGGTGCTCTTGCTGCTCCTGCTGCTGCTGCTGGTGCTGCTGTTGCTGCAACTGCTACTCTTTCTGCTGTTGTTGCACTTGCTGTTGCTATTGCTGCCGCTGCTGCTGGTGCTACTGCTGTAGCCGCTGCAAGAAAGTGGGGATGGGGGTCCCCCCAACAGAGTAGGTTCCCTCCCCAATGGGGCTACCAGCCATGGTATGAAGCCCCTTTTGTTTTGTTCTTTTTTCTCTTTGTGGGGTGCTAATGTTAGCAGTGACATTTGCTGAAGGCGGTGGACGTCCTGCCCACCCTTAGGATTACTTCTCCCTTCCCTTGCCCCCCTTTTTTTTATATTTTTTTTGTTTTGTGAGTTGATGATGTCAGAAGTGACGTCAGTAGTGGGATGCTGACGTCAGCAGTGGCGGTTGTTGGGGCAACTGCTGAAGCTGCAGTTGTTGCTGTTGCTGTTGCTGCTGCTGCTACTGCTACTACTACTGTTGGTGGTGGTGCTGCTGCCGCTGCAGCAGCTATTGCTGTTGTTGCTGTTGCAGCAGCTGCCGCTGCTGCTGCTACGGCTTCTGCTGATGCTGCTACTGCGGCTGTTGCTCATGCTGCTGTTGCTGCTACTGCTGTTGCTGCTGCTGCTGCGGCTGTAGTTGCAGCAGCAGTTGCTACTACTGCAGGCTACAGCGGATGCTATGGCTGCTGTAGTAGCAAAGGCAGCTGCTGCAGTAGCGAAGGCAGCTGCTAGAGCAACGGCAGCGAAGCTGGTGGGGTGGGGGATGTTTTGCTCTTGCGGTTTTTTTTTCCTTCTTCCTCGTCAGTCACAGCAGGCAGCTGCCTGTTGTTAGCGAGCAGCGGGCTGCTGCTCGCTAGCAACGAGCCGCTGCTCGTTGGCAGCGGGCTGCCGCTCACTGGTAGCAGCGCACTGCTGCTCGCTGCTCGCTCGCTGCGGGCAGTGAGCATCACCGGCTGCTGCTGGCAGCTGCTCGCTGCAGCTGCTACTGCGGCTGGCTGCTGATACGGCTTGCTCCTGCGGCTGCTACAGCCTGCTGCTCCTGCTGCTGCTCGCTGCTGCTGTGGGATGCTGCTGTTGCGAGTTCCTGCTGCTACTGCTCGCTGCCGTTGCCTGCGGCTGCCGCTCCTCCCGACTGCTGTTGTTGCGTGCTGGTGCAAGTCACTGCACTTATGTGACATTGCAGTGTGCTTCATTGCCCGTAGGTGTTGGACGTGGCCTGCCGCTACCCTCCTCGCATCACGTGTGGGGGTCAGTGCTGCCGAAACGTTTTTGGCAGCATTTCCCCTGGCTCAGTGGCTGTGGGAAAAAATCTGACGCCGCCACCAGGTGGGTCAATGCTGCTGGGAAAAATCCAGCAGCATTTCCCCTGCACTGGCCCGTATGGGGGTCCGCCGGCGTTGTCTGGCACCTGTACGCTAGTCTTCTGCTACTGCTGCTTTGGCTCTGATACCAAGCTAGAAACCTAGGCAGCAGGTTGGGGTAGCATGTGTTGTCGATGCAGCGTGCGAGCTTCCACGCTCGTTGCTTAAGTCTGCTGCCCCCTCAGCCGGCTGCTCTAGAGTCTGTCTAGAAGCTCTGGGTTTGTTACTCAGAAACGCGCGCGCCAATGTTAGCGCCAAAAAGCAGCTAAAAACTGAAAGTAACTGATTAGGAATGAAAAATGAGCAATAATGGGAGACACCTCCAAGTTCTAGCTCCCCCCCCACTAGTGTAAAACTTGTTACTCAGCTAACCAGCCAATCAGAAAATAGTGTTAGGCCTGTTTTCTCGCAGGCAAGTTTTTCTCGGTGAGCCCTGCCAGACGCCCGACAGCCCAAAACCCGAGCGTCGTTCGTTTTGCCTGAAAACTAGACCATACAATGATACCAACGCTGCAAACGCAGTCGTGTGGTCGGAATCAGCTAGAAAAATTGCTACAAGAAGTTATGGCTGCACGAACCCAGGCAGTGCCTACGACAATCAACGATGCCAAACAGGGCCATACAACTGGGGACATGGAACCTAGGCATCGCATGATGCTGCAAACGCAATGCCACAGCCAGACACAGCGCTCCGTGCATGCAGACAGCATCTCCAGTGGCAGTGACCGCCAGCGGACCGACCACCGAGGAGGCCTGCCGATGGAGCTGAGCGCATCGCCAGAGGGAGGATGCTCCAGCAACGTGTGAGTGGGCCTCAGCGTGCGTTGGATCCACCGAGCCATAGTCCAGCGGCGTCAAGCCTCGTCGTCATTCATCTGCACGCCGATGTAAATTGGAAATATTTTAGGGCATGCAGGCCCATGCAAAAACGAACATGAGCTCTGTGTGTGAGTGTAATGCAAGACGGCAAAAATTCGGCTAAGTGTGGAACGCTGAATATAAAAGAACAAGGAGAGAGAACAAATGAGCCCCTAGCGGGCTTAAGTAGGGGTGCCGACAGGTAGCCGCATCGGGCCCTGTCACCCCCTCTGAGCCCAAACGAGTCAGCGGGGAGAACACACTGCGTACACCACGATAACAATAACGATGGTCTCCTCGAGGCACAGGAACAACTCTCCAAGTCCCCGGGTCTCGACCACCGAGAAAATAGGAGCAGTGCCAGAAAATCTCAGAATCAACGTCTAGACATCACACACGGCTTTCCGAACATCGGAAGCGCTAGTACAACCACCGGGTCTCCTCGTCGCACTGGTATAGTCCACCGGGTGCGCGGGTCTCAACCCACCGAGAAAACTCTCCCAGCTCCCGACAAGCCCACAGGGTTACCAGAACGCATCCACCGTGTCTCGCCGGCACTGTCGTAGGTGCTGGAGAAGTCTCGGTGCAGTCCGAAGGCCCGTCGTGTCGTCACGCCCTCCTCCACCATATACCCGGAATGTGGGTATATTGGTAAACTAGCGGTGTCGGTCGTGACGGGTGGAAGCCACACAAACCAACACTCCCCCTGGCTGACATAGCCGTCCACGCCAGAACAAATGAACAAAGGCATGGAACAACAATGTATGGCAAGCCATAATATGTATGAGTGAACTCACACATACACACACACACATACACACACACACACACACACACACATCTGCTATCCATCTAGGGTCTCCCTTGACACTGGCACATCCCACCAAGTGTCTGGGTCTTGACCATGAGAGGAGTGATGCACATGCACACAAACCAGTGTAATGCACATCATACACTTGTCAGAGGACAAGATGGTCTCCTTGTGACACTGGCGGTACCAGGGCCCGGGTCTCGACCGCTACGAGCAATCCAACACAATAGAATCATCATCCAGACACAAGATCATGGGAGGATCTCCTCGTAACAAGGGTGCAACGCACCATGTGTTCGGGTCTCGACGAACAGCTCGCATGCACATGCCACACACAGTATAGCCACACACCAAGACACATGATCACATAGTCTCCTCGTGACACTGGTACAACGTACCAAGGTGCTACAATCTACATAAAGCTGTGCAGGCACGTAGCATGAGCCACATGCGGGATGCTGTAGATGCTCACAAGAGACCATGGACCTCGCCATGCATCTCCCATGACGTCGCGTCAGGTCGAGGTCCAAACAACACTCCCCCTGGGCAGATGAACCTGGCAACGATGTCCTCGATGGAGATGCTAATGTCGTAGCTGAACAGATCTTGGGCGATGAGTCATGTGGTGTGTCCATCATGCAGAGATAGCTCCCCCTGTCACGTGCGAGTCGACTCCCTCCCTCAAAGACGAAGTGGTGTCTCCGGCTACGACTCCTCACATCGTAGCTGCATCACCTAGGGTATATCAGTCCTCGCGTGACTGCCAAGGGTCCCAACTCACAGTCTCTCCTGTCTCCGCTCTGCCACGATGCATCTGTGTATGCCGGAGGAAAAGGAATGGGGGAGCAGCACGCGTGCATGGATGAAGTGGCGGAGCTGGCCTCCGATACGGGATAGCACACCCTGAGACACAAGGGTGTACTGCCAGAAGAGGAGAGGTGGAGCGACGAACCGGATCACCACTCGTGGATGAAGATGACGATGGGGCAGGTGAGTCGAGTGGATGAACGTGAGTGATGGCAGTAGTAGAAGAAGGAGGAGCAATGATGGGATCGACAGGAGCGAGGATGGGGGAAGCCGAAGGGACGCTCACCTCTCCTATGACAGTGTCTCCAACGAACGTCATACTCGGAGCTCGTACAAGATCCTCCCTGAGTATAGGTGTGTCAGATGCTGCTCGCAGAAGGTTCCTAGCGATAGTAGTGATGCTGCCCTCCTCTGAGAATCGCTCACACACTGCCATCATCTCCCGTTGTAGCATGACTACACGCTCTTGTAGATCAGCAAAATCTGCCTCGGACATGTCGAGGTGGCCTACGTCGACCTGGTGTAGGATGAACTCTGCCTCACTGGATGCTGCACATGCAGACTGCACAACTCTTGAGTACAATTCCATGTGCATCTCTGCTGCTGAAGACGATGGAATTGGTGCTGCTGCATCCTCCTGGGGGTCAACCAAGCTCGTAATGTGCTGAGACGCTAGAACATTGGATGCAGCTGCAGGTGTCCACATCATAGCTCGTGTCTGTCATGCAAGGAGTGAGCGGTCACATGCCAAGAGAGAAGGAGAAGGAGGAGTTGTCAGAGTCCGAAGAGCATTTGGAAACGTCGTCCGTAAAGGTACTACCACTCTCGGTGTCGATGTGATCGGTAGGGTCACCAACAGGTGAAACCGAGGGGGCAGAACTGAGCTCCTCCTGACGAGGTGACTCCATGTGCATGTATGGATCTGCTCCAGTATCCTCGACTCCCACCGTAGTGGACACAGGTGTGCAGGGCTTCGGCTCGACAATGCCCGTCAAAGCGACCAACAAGCGCAGCTGGCGCTCACGCACTGTCTCGCCGGGAAGGCTAGTTGCTGCCACCTGCTCAATAATGGAGTGAAGACTACCATCTGACTCCATCATGTGTGTCGGTGCTTTGTCCTGTGCACGGGACGTAAACTCAGGGAACATGGGTGACTCCTCACGCTGAAGCTGGTGCTCAGGTAGTGTAGATGACATGGTGAAGCCTGCTGAGTCTGCTGCAGCACGTGTCCCGATGACACCTCTCAGAACTGCTACTCTCAAGAATGCCTCAACCTCCAAAAGACCAACCGGCCGACTCTGCTCATACACTGCGACTGCTATTGTATAGGTGTGAATCTCGTGCGCCAATGCCCCCGTAGATCCATGTGGGGCATCCCGATCCACAAAATACTCCTATGCCATAGCCTGGCCGCCACCGGTCGGAGTCTGGAGTGGCACCGCCCAAGCACGCGGTACGTGCTCTCCTCCTGATGCAACATGCTGCTGTAGAAGATCTGGATCTAGCCCGGACGTGGAAGTCGAGCTCGATGACACGGAAGTCTCCACCATGAACGCCATGTAGAGATCGGACTCCACGCCATGTGCTGTCACCGTATCATCTGAGTTTGCCTGATCTGACGCTCAGGCACCACGGTCGTACATGAGTGCGGATCCTGTTGCTACGGTCACATCGTACAATGCACGATGACCACACTCCCCCTCGATAGGTACAGCAACGGAGGCCGAGCAGGTGGAGGATGGGTCAAAACCGGAGCGAGCACAGCGTGCGGAGCGCTGACGCTCCGCACGACGTCGTGGGGTCACTCGACTGGAACGACTGCATGAAGACGTGTCATCGCGAGGTGGCGTCGTTGTCGCAAGAGAGTGGAGGATCGAAAGGATGGTGGCAGCCGGAGACTCGCTGGCAGGTGGAGCTAAAGGTACACCGTCAGATGAGGAAGGAGGAGAGGATGGAGGAGATGTGATCGAACAGGCCGTCGACAAAGGAGTAACAGAAGCACGCTCAGTGACGACGAGGTCACAAAACCGTTGCACCGTCTGCCGTAGGCCATGGATCTTGGAAAACATGCTCGCCAGAGGTCCAGCGAGAGGATCTACCAACGCCGGCAGATCTGTATGCTGTGGAAGATGCAGGCTCGGACGAGGCTGTAGCAATGGTGGATGCCAGTCGGGAGGGCGCGTCCAACAGCGACACCAACGATGACGTCCATCACCACAGTAGTAACAGGCGAACGCGTAGGGCGCCTGCTCAGATGTCCGCGTACTCATCTCGTGCGCTAGACGATGGATAGGTAACGAGGGCACCTACTCCCGGTGGTAAACACCAAGCAACGGGAGAGAATGAGGTCAGTAGGTATTGTCACTCCTGGAGGTCACGGCATCCGGGTCAGTAAACGTGACCAGACGGGAAGAGCTACACTACCACAACACGCCCGGAGACTAGAGTCTGACTAACTGCGGCCACTGATGCTGCTGCCACTAATAGAGCGAAGTCTACTCCAAGACGAGAGGGGGTGGCTGCTGCAGGTGTGGCTGTTGGTCCAAGCGGTAGACGACCCAGCCCTCGGAGATGGTAAGACTCGAATCCGCCGTCGATCCTACGGAGTGAAGTGCGTGCACCAATCCACGGGCCCCAGATAGACGCCGATACAGGACGCGTCCCGAAGTGGAGATCGCCGCCAACGCACAACCCGATGTCGGCTGTGAAGGCAAAACTGCAAGCGCTGGCGCAGTCGCTGCACTATGTAGTCGTTGCAACTCCGCCCAATACGGCTATTGGTGTTATGAAAGCCGCTACCGCTGCGGTCGTAGTTGGAAGATTCCCACTTTTTTTTCGTCATTATTCTCTAGCCCCCAGCACCCCTTTTGTGTTTCTCTTTATTCTTTTGCCCTCACCCTCCACCCCTTGTTTTTCTAGTTCTCCCCTCTACTCGCCTTAAACGCTCGCCTTCTCCTTTTTTTATTTGTTTTCTTTCTTTATTTTTCCACTCGCTTTCAAACGTACCCCTTTTCGTATTTTTGTCACTTGCCCCCCCCCTTTTCTCGATTGCCCCTAAGGTGGGCGAACGGAGAAAATAAGGAGAGTGGACTGAGGGGGGGGGGAACGGGGGTGTCCGGCTTGTCCGGCCCTCCCTCCCATGCACGCTCGCTTGCTCGTTCGCTGAGCGAGCAAGTGAGCGAGTGGGTGTGGGGGGGAGGAGGGAGCGAGGGGAAGGTGGGGGGGTCCTGTCCGCCCCTCTGACCCGACCCCTCCGTCAGTCGACCGACGGGGCCGACGGGGCCGAGGGGACCTACAGGGCCGACGGGCCCCCTCCGAAGGGCCCCCTCGGAGGGGCTCGGCGGGGCCCTCCGAGGGCCCCCTTGAGAAGGGGAGGAAGGGGGGGGTTGCGAACAAGGCCGACAGGCCCCCTCAGAGGGCCCCCCCTCAGAGGAGGGCTGCGAGGCCCTCCTCGCAACGGCAATAGCAGCTGCAGCAGTAGATGCAGTTGCTGCGGTTGCTGTTGCTGCTGCTTCTGATGCTACTGTTGCTTCTGTTGCTCTGCGCAGTAGCTGTTGCTACTGCTTGCTGCTACCGCCGCTACTGTTGCTGCTTGCTGCTGTCGCCGCTGCTCCTGCTGCACGCTGCTGCTGCTACCGTCGCTGTTGCTGCTGCCGCCGCCGCTACTGCTATATGCTGCTACTACTGGCGCTGCTGCTGTAGCGGCTGATGCGTTGCTGCAGCTGCTTTCACCGCTCCTGCTGGTACAGCACGCTGCTGCTGCTCTCGCCGCTACTGTAGTGGCTGCTGATGCTGCTGCTGCTTTCGCTTTTGCCGCCGCAGTCACTAGTGCTGCTGTGCGCGGCTCACCGCCCCTGTGGCGTTCACGTGCAGTCGCTTTGCGCTCCCTCACGCTGCTGCCGGCGTGGCGTCACGTGGTGCGTTCTCCTTACGTTCCACCGACTGCTGCTGCTTCTGCTGCTCACAAGCCCCCCTGTGCTCTGATACCAGATTGGAAATATTTTAGGGCATGCACGCCCATGCAAAAACGAACATGAGCTCTGTGTGTGAGTGCGATGCAAGACGGCAAGAATTTGGCTAAGTCTGGAACGCTAAGTATAAAAGAACAAGGAGAGAGAACAAACGAGCCCCTAGCGGGCTTAAGTAGGGGCGCCGACAGCTAGCTGCATCGGGCCCTGTCACCCCCGCTGAGCCCAAACGAGTCAGCGGGAAGAACACACTGCGTACACCACGATAACAAGAACGATGGTCTCCTAGAGGCAACAGAACAACTCTCCGAGTGCCCGGGTCTCGACCACCGAGAGAATAGGAGCAGTGCCAGAAAATCTCAGAATCAACGTCTAGACATCACACACGGCTTTCCGAACATCGGAAGGGCTAGTACAGCGACCGGGTCTCCTCGTCGCACCGGTATAGTCCACCGGGTGTGCGGGTTTCAACCCATCGAGAAAACTCTCCCAGCTCCCGACAAGCCCACAGGGCTACCAGAACACATCGACCGGGTGTCGCCGGCGCTGTCGTAGGTGCTGGAGAAGTCTCGGTGCAGTCCGGAGGCCGGTCGTGTTGTCACGCCCTCCTCTACCATATACCCGGAATGTGGGTACATCGGTAAACTAGCTTTGTCGGTCGTGACAAGTGGAAGCCACAAAAACCAACAATGTACACAAGCCGGGAGGACACAACAGAGTACTATGAGAGATGCACAAAAACCAACAGACAGAAAATGCAAAACATGCAAATCGGGTTCGAGAGGTAGTCCAACGAGAAAACTCTAACTGCTGCAGAAAAACTAGTGACCACCCCAGCAAGAACTCAGGATGTCGTGGCAACTGTCTGGTAGCTGTTGGTGGGTGGAGCCACTACCCATCGGTGCTCCAGCGCCCACAAGGTCCGCATTATGGAACTTTTCGAGCATGGACACAGCCGAGTGGTCGCAGAAAGTTGTACCAATAGACGGGGACTACTCACATTGCAACAGAGTATCGATGCATATGTGCCATTCAATAAATTGAGGCATAATAATAATTCTACATGAAGAATGTGCCTGTTAGATGTCATGAACAAGCGGTTCTTGTTTCAAGTTGATAATGCAAACAGAGGAGCAACATTTGCTGATTGTTGTCCGTTGTTCACTAAGGTTTTCGATGGTATCTCATTAGAATAAATTCTCTGCTGCTACATCATACATTATCGTGCCACGTCACATGTAACTTTCACGAACAAATGGCGTAAAAAAATGGTGACCCTGAATTCTGACTTTTTCGACCTTGACACATCGCAGGTCGAAGGTCAGAAGCTGCTGTGTAGCGATGATCCATTCTCCAATCATCGTGCAATATAGTAATATGTAAGCACTTGCGCGAGGCAATGGAGTCTTACGAAGTACGCTGCACATTGTCATCAATGAAGTCCATGGTTTTCATGGTGCGAAGACTCAAATATTTGTATTAATATTGGGAAATGTTTATGAAAATTTGAGTTTTTGGAGCTATTTATGAATGGAATTGAAAAATTGAGGGTATTTGAAGGCGATTTAGAGAATTGGGGCTGAAGGAAGGTGGTTTAAATAACTGGGGGATTTTCGATGTGGATTCGAAAACATAACGGGCCACTTGGGCATTTCCCGCCCTCGAAAATGGTGTTATGAGAAAGGATCCCCGACCGAACACCCCCGTCGTCTGTTGTTCCGTTCTTTTTAGCCGTTACCGCGTTCAACAGTTGAGGCGCCTTCGAACTTTTCATACTATCAGATACGGTGTATCGATGTGGTATGAGACAACCTGCCAATTGTTTTGCTGGGTAGTACCAAGGAGAACAGGAGATGAAAACGTCGCCACAGTTTCGCAGTAAACATCGATATCCTTTTGAAACAGCCATCGCTAATATAAGCGATACTGGTTTAGATCGCGCCGCACTGTTCATACCTTTTTCCGAAGGACTAATAGATTCTTGCTGATAATTTTCCCATTCACATACCTCTCGTGGGCGATTCAACTTTTTCGTCGAGGCTTTTGACTGACTGTGAAGAATGCAAGTTCTGTTTCAACCGTGCGCCTAAGAGAAGCGTAGGTTCAATGCCACGTCACCAGACATGCTGGCTAAAAACCCATGAAGAACCCTCAGATTTCACTGCGGATCCAGAACTATTTCTCTGCAGCGATCAAAGAGAATGAAGCATTAATCGAAGCCAGGCTGCACTGGGAGCTGGTGCCGGCGTATGCGGGCCTCCTCACTCCCTACGCCCGTCATCAGATTGATCCTACATGGGAACTTTTGCGCTGGGACACGTGTGTGGTGAGGAAGGTGGCCGGAGACGTTGACGTCATCGTCGCTGGCCATCACGCGGGGACGGCGTCAGGCGAATTCCCAACGAGAGCCGCGGTAGCCACAACTGGCTGAGTTTCATGCACGAGGTGATGTGAGGACGCCGCCAGCGCATGGACCCGCGCAGGCCGTGGTCCTCCACTCATATTCCGAAGGCACCAAATTCATTGGCTGTTGTCGACTCGGCGACTGAAGTTGTGCTTTCTGTCTGCCGGTCCCCGTTCCGTCTGCCTGGATCATCAGCGGCAGCTTTTGGTAGCAGGAGCAGGCCAATGCGGGCTGCGGCAGCGCAGGCGGCGATATGGCGCCTTGCTGCGCCACCTCTCTACCCGTGAACCCCGGCTGCCCGCCGCGAGTAGTCTCCTCCGCTCCCTCCTCTCCCTCCCCTCGATCATCCATTGCCTGCGTCTCGCCTAAACACTTATCTTTTTGTCTGAGAAGTATTTCTTCCGTGGGAGGAGGCGAAAGAGGAGAGGAGAAACAAGGAGAGCGAGTGGCGCGTGAGCAGAAACAGGAGAAGCCAGGGAGTGCAGTGGAGCCGCTCGTTTTCCGTGGTTCTGCCCGCTCCTCCTCCTCCTGCAGCTGCTCCGCAACCCTCTCTCTCGCAACCGGTCGTTTTGCACAGTGCACCAGGACCTACGCCAGAGGTCTGCTGTCCGCCACAGGCGGCGGCAACGGAGGAGGCAGAGGACTGCCCAGTTGCCCACACCGCCTCCCGGCTCGGCCTCTGTCGGAGTCACGTTCTCCAGGCCGGCGTTGCGCAGCTGCTCCTGCGTGTGTGAACGGCACAGCAAGCGGACTCACGCGGGGCAGCGTGGCCTGGCAGTGCGCGCGTCCCTCCTCCCCGCGGGTCTCGTCGCCGCAACCACAGTGCTTGCGATTGCGTTTGCTGCAGCTGCCACCGGCTGTGACCTCGCCTGCCTTGGGTTCCTCGCCGACACCCACCTCCACCTTTAGCACCGCCGCCACCAGAACCACGTCCACCACTTCCACCTCCTCCTCCACCACCTCCTCCTCCTCCTCCTCCTCCTCCTCCTCCTCCT
>SZWC01004939.1:97377-118480 GCA_023375785.1 Penium margaritaceum
CCCACTGACGGCTCAGCGTCCCTCTGATGCCGAGTGTTCCATTGCTCGTTGTACAGTGACGTCCTCCAGTCGTGACTCTGGTGGCACTTGGATCATCGATTCTGGTGCCACCCATCACATGACGTGCCGTCGTAGTGACTTTGTTGTTCTCGGTCCTGTCACGTCTGTCTGTTCCGTACGTACAGGGTCTGGTCAGTCCTTGCCAATCCATGGTGTTGGGGTTGTATGCTTCGATGGTCCGTCTGGCCCCTTGTACGTTTCCGACGTGTTGTTTGTGCCTGATCTTGAGCTCAGGTTGCTTTCCGTGCGTGCCTGCACCTTGATGGGTCTCTCTGTGGAGCATACCGCTGCCTCAACGACTGTGACAGCTACTGACATCCGTAGTGTCGTCCTGTATGCTTCAATCATAGATGATCTGTATCGCATCGCTCGGCCCTCCTCCCCTTGCTCTTCCTCTCCCTCCGGTCGTGTCTTTGTCACTGGTGTTCTATCTCCGGAACACCAGGGGTTGCTTCATTGCCGTCCGTGTCACTTGGGCTCCGACACTGTGTCGAAGCTCAATCGGACATAGCCGGCTCTCGGTCTTGACGTGGCTTCTTTCCCGAAGCCACCCAAGACTGACTGTCTTGTCTGTGCTCAAGGGAAGATGCACCGGTGCACCTACCCTGACTCTCGTTCCCGAGTGCTTCGGCCTCTCGAGCTGGTTCACTCACACCTTCTCGGCCCTCTCCCGATCATGTCCCTGTCCGAGAGGGGCCAGTATGTTCTGAATCTGACTGACGACTTTACCCGGATGCGGTGGGTCTACAACCTGCGTCAGAAGAGCGACGCCACCCTTGCGGTTCGACTCTGGCTAGTGATGGCTGAGCGTCAGTCCCGCCACACACTACATACCTTTCGTGGTATCACGTACTCAGCAAAGAAGGAGTCCATCTCCGCTCGGATCGCGGTGGCGAGTTCCTTGGCGAGATGGACTCCTTCTTTTCTGAGCACGGGATTTTTCACCACGTCTCCGCTCCTGCTACCCCCCAGCAGATCGTTGTATGTGAAGGCTGGAACCGCACCATAGAGGATGCGCTTCGCGCCATGCGATTTGAATGCGGTCTCCCGGAGTCTTTTGTCTTTGAGGTTTTTGCCTACATGACTTGGGTCTGGAACCGCCTCTCGCACGGTCCGCTTCCGGACCATATCACACCGTACGAGCTATGGTTTGGACACCGTGCTGACCTTCGTCTTGCTCGCGTCTGGGGCTCCCTGGCCTCCGTGTGGTACATCGAGGACCACCAGAGGTCCAAGGTCTCACCTCGGGGTCGCTTGTGTGTCTTCATAGGCATTTCCCCGCGGTCGAAGGCCTGGCGCTTCTGGGACCCTACTCGTCGTCGCGTCATTGAGTCCCGCGACGCACTGTTTTTTTGTCTCTCACCTACCGTGACTTGACTTTGATCACAGCACTCTCCGCCACCCATGTTCCCTCCTGTGAGGGTTCTCGGCGGATGGAGGAGACTTCCACGCCAGCGAGCATCCCTCATCAAGCGGATGTGTCCGCTCAAGCCCCCTCTCACTCTCCGGCCCTTCATGATCCTGCGATCATTGCCGTTGGTCCGGAGATCTTGCCTGTCCACCCTGTTTCACACCCCACAGGTACCTCTGTTCCCACGCCTCCTTCTACACCAGCACCTGCGTCTGCTGGCACCCCTATTTCTGTATCTGATCCAGCCTCACCCACTCCCGTTCCTACGTTGGCTGGTACTCCTGCCTCAGTGTAGGGTTCAGTCTTGCCTGCTCCAGCTGTCACACCCAGCCCCGTGTTCCCCACACACGCATCTCCTCGCACGGCGTCTCCGGCTACCTCGTCTCAGCCCTCACCAGCTGCGGTCGCATCTGCCCTTGAGCCTGAGATGCGTCTTTCGACCTCAGGTTACTCCCGTGAGCCCGGTGGCCGTCTTCCACCACTGGATTCCGGAGCTCAGCGAGCGTCGGGCCCCGGACCCAGGCGCTCCTATCGCAGCATCGCGAGTGGTGACCCCGGCACAAAGGCCCTAGGCCTGAGTGTCCGCACTGAGCCCATAGACGTACATCCAGCGTGCCCCGTAGGGCACGATCTTGTCACTCGCGAGTTCCATATCGCCTGTGACGCAGCAGCTGATCTCGTGGTCGTCAGGCCCGGCACTGAGGCGTGTGCACTTGCCACGCAGAGTTCTCCCTCTATGGCGCCCGACCCGGGCACACTGAGGGAGGCTCTCTCATCACAGGATGCTGACGCTTGGCGTGCTGCCTGCGAGGATGAGCTTCGCGCTATCCGAGAGCACAGAGTCTACGAGCTTGTCGACNGGGCCCCGGACCCAGGCGCTCCTCTCGCAGCATCGCGAGTGGTGACCCCGGCACAAAGGCCCTAGGCCTGAGTGTCCGCACTGAGCTCACAGAGGTACATCCAGCGTGCCCCGTAGGGCACGACCTCGTCACTCGCGAGTTCCATATCGCCTGTGACGCAGCAGCTGATCTCGTGGTCGTCAGGCCCGGCACTGAGGCGTGTGCACTTGCCACGCAGAGTTCTCCCTCTATGGCGCCCGACCCGGGCACACTGAGGGAGGCTCTCTCATCACAGGATGCTGACGCTTGGCGTGCTGCCTACGAGGATGAGCTTTGCGCTATCCGAGAGCACAGAGTCTACGAGCTTGTCGACCTTCCTCCTGGGAGGAAGGCTATTCAGGTCAAGTGGGTCTTTCGCAAGAAGGTGAAGCCGGATGGCTCACTGGAACGCTACACGGCCCGCTTGGTCGTCAAGGGGTACTCTCATCTTGAGGGAGTTGATTACACCGACACTTTTGCCCCTGTCAGCCGCATCACCTCAGCTCGAGCTCTATTCGGTGTAGTAGCTCACCATGATTGGGAACTGCACCAGATGGATGTGAACAATGCATTCCTCCATGGCTCTCTGGATGAGGAGATTTAGGTGGCTCAGCCACCGGGCTTTGAGGACAATGACAAGGTCTGGCGCTTGCGCAAGTCCTTGTACGGCCTCAAGCAGTCTCCGCGGTGTTGGAACCGGGAGATCACCGGCACTTTGACTCGTGCAGGATACGTACAGAGTGAGGCAGACCCCTCTCTGTTCATCCTACCGACACCCGAGCGGTTCACAGCCATCCTGGTCTATGTCGATGACCATCTGATCGCGTCTCTGTCCCTGGAAGCCGTGAAGGAGGCCAAGGCTGTCCTGCAGACTGCCTACAAGATGAAGGACCTCGGTCCTCCATCGGTGTTTCTCGGTATGGAGATCGTGCGAGATCACAGACATCGGACACTGTTGTTGCATCAGGCCCGATACGCACGAGTCGTGGGGGAGCGCTTTAGCGATCTCCTTGGTGCAGTGCCCTCCGCTTCCACACCTCTCACACCCGATGGGCAGGATGCCCTCATGGTGGATGGTCCTACACAGCTGGGGGACACAATGGACGTGACCTTGTACCTCCGTCTCATCGGATCTCTGATGTACCTAGCCACTACCACGTGTCCTGACATCGCGTTTGCCTTCAACCTCCTCGCTCAATTCTCGCAGGCTCCGCGTGCGAGAGCCCGTCATGCGGCTGTGAGAGTGGTGCGGTACGTGGTCTCCACGTCGTACCTCGGACTCTGTTTTCTTTGACAGTGTTCGGTGGTCCTTGATGGCTACACTGATAGTGACAGGGCTTGGAGCCCAGATGGGCGCAGCCGTACTGGCTACGTGTTTCAGCTCGGCAGTACCGCTTTGTCTTGGCAAAGCGGGAAGCAGGGCTGCATCGCACGTAGTTCTTCGGAGGCAGAGTACGTTGCTTTGGGCTCAGGGGTTGCTGAGGCAGTATGGTTGCAGCGCTTGTTTCTTGAGCTTGGGCAGTCAGTACCCCCCATTGTGTTGCGTTGCGACAACCAGAGTGCTCTCGCCATTGCAGAGAACTCTGGTGTCTTTCATGCTCGCACAAAGCACATTGCGGTTGAGCATCACTTCGTTCATGATCTGGTGGAGCGACGCGTGATCTCCGTCATGTGGGTTGGCACTGACATGCAGCGTGCTGATTTCTTGACGAAGGCACTAGCACGCGGAAAGTTCCTGGTGGCCATTGGTTCTGTTGGGCTTTGCCCCATGCCTGAGGGTGGTTGAGTGTGGGATATGCGTCTGTGCCTCATCTGTTTGTGTCACTCACTATTGTGTTTATACCAGTGCTGCACGTGTATGGACATGCGTACCATCGGGTCATAGGGGAGTGTTGTGATTTGTGACGTTCGTGTACAGTTTACTGTGACCACTCGGCCGTGTCCATACTCGTGAAGATCCCTGATGCGGGCCCTGGTGACACCGGTGCGACGACTGGCGGCAGACTACCGGCTTGGAGCTGGCAGACTACCGTTCCAAAGCCCTAGATGCTGCTGGGACTCTCTGTTGTTTTTTCAACAGCTTGCAGGCGTCTTTCTGCGGATTGGCCATGAGCCCTATTTGCATGTTTTTGCATTGTATGTCCACCGTCTGATGATGGATGCATGCATGTGACCAGTCATAGCGTCCGTCTTTTGATTCTGCACGTCTAGGTTCAGACGGCGTATCATTCTGACATGTGTGCGCAAAGTTACGTCCAAAACAGTGGTTTTGGGCCGGTTTTAGGACAGCTCTTGGACTGCCGCGTGCGACACCCGCCGTGCGCCGCGGCAGGTATTTATGCCTTGGACCTGTCATTTGTCATCTCTCTCTGCATATGCTATATTGAAGCATTCTGACACTGTGTCTTGTGTCTCCTAGCCAAACCCTTGCCGTTGTGTGTACGACCTGTGACTGTCGTCACCGTCTGACCAGGCACTGACGCCTAGTCAGCGGCTGCGTTGCTAGGAAGCTTCCACGTATTCTCTCAATCACAACACTCCCCCATGACCCGATGGTACGCATGTCCATACACGTGCAGCACTGGGACAAGTACAATGTTGAGTGTGAAACAAATGAGACACAGACACACATCCCACACTCAACCACCCTCAGGCATGGGGCGAAGCCCAACAGAACAAATGCCCACCAGGAACTTTCTGCGAGCTAGTGCCTTCGTCAAGAAATCAGCACGCTGCATGTCAGTGCCAACCTACATGACAGAGATCACGTGTTGCTCCACCAGATCACGCACAAAGTGATGCTCAACCGCAATGTGTTTCGTGCGAGCATGAAAGACACCGGAGTTCTCCGCAATGGCAAGAGCACTCTCGTTGTCGCAACGAAGCACAATGGCGGGTACTGACTGACCAAGCTCAAGAAACAGGCGTTGCAGCCATACCGCCTCAGTAGCCCCTGCACCCAAAGCAACATACTCTGCCTCTGACGAGCTACGTGCGATGCAGCATTGCTTCCCGCTACGAAAAGACAGAGTGATACCACCGAGCAGGAACACGTAGCCAGTACGGTTGCGTCCATCTGGGCTCCAAGCCCAGTCGCTGTCAGTGTAGCCGTCAATGACCATCGAACACTGCCGACGAAAGCAGAGTCCAAGGTATGGTGTGGAGACCACGTACCGCACCACTCGCACTACCGCGTGAAGGGCTCTAGCACGAGGAGCCTACGAGAACTGAGCGATGAGGTTGACAGCGAAAGCGATGTCAGGACGTGGTAGTGGCTAGTTACATCAGAGATCCGATGAGACGGAGGTACAAGGTCACGTCCACTGTCTCCCCCAGCTGTATGGGATCATCCACCTTCAGGGCATCCTGCCCATCGGGTGTAAGAGGTGTGGAAGCGGTGGGCACTGCACCAAGGAGATCGCTGAAATGCTCCCCCACGACTCGTGCATATCGAGCGTGATGCAGCAACAACGTCTGACACTTGCGATCTTGAACGATCTCCATACAAAGAAACACCGATGTAGGATCGAGGTCTTTCATCCTATAGGCAGTTTGAAGGACAGCCTTGGCCTCCTTCACCGCCTCCAGGGACGGAGACGCAATCAGAAGGTCATCGACATAGACAAGGATGGCGGTGAACCGCTCGGGTGTGTGTAGGATGAAGAGAGAGGGATCTACCTCGCTCTGTACATATCCCGCACGAGTCAAAGTGCCGGTGATCTCTCGGCACCAACACCGCGGAGACCGCTTGAGGCCGAACAAGGACTTGCGCAAGCGCCAAACCTTGTCACCGTCCTCAAAGCTTGGTGGCTGAGCCACCTAAATCTCCTCATCCAGAGAGCCATGGAAGAACGCATTGTTCACATCCATTTGGTGCAGTTCCCAATCATGCTGAGCCACTACACCGAACAGAGCTCGAGCAGAGGTCATGCCGATGACAGGGGCAAAAGTGTCAGTGTAATCGACGCCCTCAATCTGAGACTACCCCTTGACGACCAAGCGGGCCTTGTAGCGTTCCACTGAGCCATCTGGCTTCACTTTCTTGCGAAAGACCCACTTGACCTGAATAGCCTTCCTCCCTGGCCGAAGGTCGACGAGCTCGTAGACTGTATGCTCTCGGATAGCGCGAAGCTCATCCTTGCACGCAGCTCGCCACGCGTCAGCATCCTGTGATGAGAGAGCTTCTCTCAGGGTGCCCGGGCCGGGCGCCACAGAGGGAGAGCTCTGCGTGGCAAGAGAAAACGCCTCGGTGCTAGGCCTGACAAGCACAAGATCAGCTGCTGTATCACAAGCCATATGGAACTCGCGAGTGAAGAGATCGTGCCTTACGGGACACGCTGGATGTACCTCTGTGAGCTCAGTGCGGACACTCAGGCATAGGGCCTTTGTGCCGGGGTCACCACTCAAGACGCTGCGAGAGGGGCGCCTGGGTGCGGGGCCCGATGGTCGCTGAGCTCCGGAATCCAGTGGTCAAAGACGGCCACCAGGCTCACGGGAGTAACCTGGGCTCGAGGGGCGCACCTCAGGCTCAGGGACAGGCGTGACCACAGCTGGTGGGGGCTGAGGCAAGGCAGCCGGTGATGCCATGCGAGGAGATCCGTGTGTGGGGGACACGGGGCTGGATGTGAGAACATGAGCAGGCAAGACTGGACCTGACACAGAGGCAGGAGTGCCAGCAGACGCAGGTACGGGAGTAGGCGAGACTGGACCAGACACAGAAACAGGAGTGCCGGCTGACGTAGGTACTGACGCAGAAGTAGGCGCGGGAGCTTTCGCAGGGACACCTCTGGGGTGTGAAACAGGTTGTACGGGCAAGGTCTCTAGACCGATCGCGATGATCGCCGGGTCATCAAGGGCCGGAGACCGAGAGGTGAAGGGGGCTCGAACGGACACATCAGCCTAATGAGAGGTGCTCCCTGGCGTATAAATCTCCCCCATCCGCCGAGAACCATCAAAGGTAGGAACGTGCATGGCCGAGAGTGCCGTGATCAAAGTCAGGTCATGGTAGGTGAGAGACTGAAAAAAAAGCGCGTCGCGGGACTCAATGACGCGACGACGAGTAGGGTCCCAGAAGCGTCAAGCCTTCGACCACGGGGAAATGCCTACGAAGGCACACAAGCGGCCCCGAGGTGAGACCTTGGACCTCTGGTGGTCCTCGGTGTACCACACGGAGGCCAGGGAGCCCCAGACGCGAGCGAGACGAAGGTCAGCACGGTGTCCAAACCAGAGCTCGTACGGTGTAATATGGTCCGAAAGCGGACCGTGCGGGAGGCGGTTCCAGACCCAAGTCATGTAGGCAAAACACTCAAAGACAAAAGACTCCGGGAGACCGCACTCAGACCGCATGGCGCGAACCGCATCCTCCATGTTGTGGTTCCAAAGCTTGGAAACACCGTTCTGCTGAGGGGTAGCAGGAGCCGAGACCTGGTGAAAAATCCCGTGCTCGGCAAAGAATCCGTCCATCTCGCCAAGGAACTAACCGTCGCGATCCGAGCGGAAAGTATGCAGCGTGTGACGTGACTGATGCTCAGCCATCACTAGCCAGAGTCAAATCGCAAGGGCGGTGTCGCTCTTCTGACGTAGGCTGTAGACCCACCGCATCCGGGTAAAGTCATCAGTCAGAGTCAGAACATACCGACCCCGATCAGATAGGGACGCGACCGGAAGAGGACCAAGAAGGTCCGAGTGAACTAAATCGAGAGGCCAAAGCGCTCGGGAACGAGAGTCAGGGTAGGTGCATCGGTGCATCTTCCCCTGAGCGCAAAAGAGACAGTCGGTCTTGGGTGGCTTCTCAAAAGAACCTGCATCAAAACCGAGAGCTAGCTGTGTCCGAATGAGCTTCGACACAGTATCGGAGCCCACGTGACACAGACGGCGATGAAGCAACCACTGGTGTTCCGGAGACAGAACACCAGTGACAAAAACCCGACCAGAGGAGGAAGGGGAGCAAGGGGAGGAGGTGCGAGAGATGCGATAGAGATCATCTACGATGGAGGCACGAAGGAAAACACTGCGATTGTCAGTAGTAGGCACAGTCGCTGAGTCTGCGGTGTGCTCCACAGAGAGACCCATCAGTGTGCAGGCACACACGGAAAGCAGGCTGAGCTCAAGATCAGGCACAAACAACACGTCGGAAAGGTACAAGGGGCCAGACGGACCGTCGAAACATACAACCCCAACACCATGGACTGGCAAGGACTTACCAGAGCCTGTACGGACGGAACGGACAGACGTGACAGGACCAAGAACAACAAAATCACTACGACGACACGTCATGTGATGAGTGGCACCACAATCGATGATCCAAGTGCCACCGGAGTCACGACTGGTGGAAGTCAGTGTACAATGGGCAATGGAACACTCGGCATCAGAGGGACGCTGAGCTGTCAGTGGGGAGGAACGACGCAGGACACAAAGATGAGACTCATGAACCCAATCGGTGCAGTCAGGCCCATCATCATCACATGCTGACTGTGCTCCCCCACACGCGTCGTCACGAGTTACAGGAACGGACGGGCAGACACTCTGTGGACCACCCGACGATGAAAACACACTCGCATCTCCCTGAAAGCGGAGCGCCAGAAGGTGTCGGAGCTCAGCGATGGTGCGGTCGCGTGGGTCCGGATCGCTGCTACTCGCCGGTGGAGAAGCGGGAACAGCTGCAGTCGTGGCCGCCACGCATCCGGAGGATGGCGAGGATGACGTGTTGGACGTGGAACGGAGGGCGTGTGCAGCCTGAAGCCCACGAGTAATCCGCGCCCAGTTGAGCGACTGCTGGCACTCGGTGTAGCGATGGGTACCTCCACAGTTGTAGCAATGAACAGAACGACTGGTGTTGTGACTGCTGCTGACCCGATCCACGCTTCCCCTTCTTCTTCCTCCGCTGAGGTGCTGCTGCAACACCCTGTGTCTGAGTGGGTGTGGGCGGGGCTGAAGAGGAAGAGGAAGACGAGGACGTGATGGAGGATGAAGAAGGAGATTGTAGGAGAGATGATGGTGGTGATGCGACGACTGATGCAGCAAGGGAAGTCTCCTAATGAGCCACTGCAGCCTCGCTGGCTGAAGTCACCTGGAGGAAAAGCTGATGCGCCCAAGAGAGAAGCTGCAGAGTGGCTGAAAAGGGCTCGAGGACAGCGTCGCTGTACCATGTGAAGATGACAGTATACTCAAGGCGAACTCCGAGCATCATCATACGGAGCGCCCACAGCTGTGTGCCTCCGGAGGTCCCAAGGCGCGTGTAAATGCGCATGGCGCGTCGCCAGTAATCGACTGCAGGCTTTGTAGGCCCCTGACAGGAAGAGTGGAAGGCACAAATGTGTACTGCACGGGTGGCGTGCATCTCTGCGGCCATGAGGGATAAGGCCAGATCCCAACCTCCGCGTGGATCGGCGCCGGAGCCTGTGCCGGGCTCGCCAAGGAAGGGGCGGAAGTCAACGACGGTCTCTCGTCGCATGGCATAGAGGAGTCCGCACATCGCTCTGGCTGCTGTCAGCACCTGTGCTGGTTCTGTAGGCTGATACGGGTTGTGGTAGTAGGGTCACACGCCCTCTGAAGTAGCCCAAACCTGAAAGAGGATCTCCCAGCAGTCAAAGCCGACCTCAGTGATGTACCGTGGAGGTGGTGTCTCAATGTCCTTGGGTTGCCGCTCTGTGGGGAGAGCAACCGCGGGACGAGGGGGATGAGGGATGGGGAAGACTCCTGGAAGGGGATAGTCACCGGGATAGTCGGGTGACGATCGCACCGTAGGAATCCGAGGAGATCTGGTACCCCTCTGCAGCTGACGGAGGCGCTCATGAAGAACTCGAATCTCATGATCCGGGGAGTCGTCTGTCATGAATAGCTCATCATCCAGGAGGTTAGAAGGTGGTGGGTCAGGTCGAGCTCCTGTAACGGGTGCCTGAGCCGACTGTTGTGTAGAGACCACAACGCCGGCAGCTCCCTCGAAAACCTGCCGTGGGACTGTGGACTGGCCACGCAGAAGCTCAGTCAGCGTACGTATGGCATCAGTCTGCTCCCGCTGTAGGCGACGCATCTCAACCTACTAGCTCTACAGATCCTCAATGGCCTGCGAGCATGGGCTCAGGACCCCAGAGGAGGAGGAGGGATCATCTGTCGCCTTCCCCTTGTTGTTCGACGAGTTCATGTCTCCTCTCAGTATGGGTCGGCAGGTCAGGTTTGTCGGATTTTGAAAGCGTCACCGTTTCTCGAGGAGTTGAGACGCTGGCATTTTTTTACTGTCCGGCCAAAACATTAGCTAAGTATGGTGCTGACGTCAGCAGGTGGTTGCTGACGTCAGCAGGTGGTTACTGACGTCAGCACGACCTGATGATGTCAGCACGACCTAATGACGTCAGCAAGCAAAAATGCTGATGTCGGCTCGACTCCCTCCCTCCTTTTTTCTGTTTGTTTTGTTTTGTTTCTTCTCTCGCGGTTTTGTGCGAGCGTGCAGCCGCTTCGCGGTGGCTGCGCGGAGGCTGTGCAGCAGCTTCCGCTCAGCTGCTGTTGCAGTTGTGTTGTCAGCTATAGTAGCAGCTACGTGGTTGCATGCGCAACAGTGGCAGCAGCGGCTGTGCAATGCCACTGCTGCTGCTGCGCGCTGCGGCTGCTGCTCGTTGCCGCCGCCGCGCGCTGCTGCTGCTAATACTCCGTTGCTGTTGCTGCAGCTGCTGCTGCTCTGCTGCTGCCGCCGCGGCTGCCACTGTTGCTGCTGCGCTGCTGTTGCTGCCGCTGCTGCTGCCGCCGCTGCCGCTGCCGCCGCTCGCTGCTGTTGCCGCGGTCACCGATGCGGCAGCGGACGGCGGCTGCACTCGCTACAGCCACCACGCGCTGCTGTAGCTGCTACTATGGCGCTGCTACTGTCGCTGCTGCTACTGCTACTCTACTACTATGCTACTGCTGGCACGGTGGCAACGCTACTGCTACGGTCTCTCGTGATGGGTGTGGGCTGCGTCGACGGCGACCGGCTGTCTTCGACAGGCCCCAGTGCATCTGCTGCAGCGGTGACTCTCACTACTGCTGCTCTCCTGCATCTCTGCTGCACAACTCAGTGAGAACTGTCTCACTGCTCTGATACCATGAGAAGATGCAAGGAAGCTTCCTAGCAACACTCCCGTTGATCAGGTGTCAGTGCCTGATCAAACGGTGACGACAGTCACAAGTCGTGCACGCAACGGCAAGAGTTTGGCTAGGGGACACAAGGCAAAGTGTCTGAATGCTTCAATAGCATTTGCAGAGAGAGGTAACAAATGATAGGTCCATGGCCTAAATACTTGCCGCAGCGCACAGTGGGTGTCGCACGCGGCGGTCCAAGAGCTGTCCTAAAACCGGCCCAAAACCATTGTTTTGGCCATAACTCTGCGCACACATGTCAGAATCCTACGCCGTCTGAACCTAGACGTGCACGATCACAAGACGGACGCTAGGACTGGTCACATGTATGCATCCATCATCAGACGGTGGACACGCATACAAAAACATGCAAATCGGGCTCATGGCCAGTCCGTCAAAAATGCTCCTGCAGGCTGCAGAAAAACAGTAGGGATTCCCCGCAGTGTCCGGGGCTCTGGAACGGTAGTCGGCCAGCTCCAAGCTGGTAGTCCGCCGCCCGTCGTCCCTCCGATGTCACCAGGGCCTGCCTCAGGGATCTGCACGAGTATGGACACGGCCGAGTGGTCACAATAGACTATACAAGAACGTCACAAATCACAATAGATGGCATACTTTACTGTAGTTACCCTCCTGTGCGCTGGGGAGATGCGTGTGGAGCGTAGGAGGGAGTGGGGAGGTTCCTTTGGGACACACGTGCCATGGATGTGGAAATTGAGTTAGAGAAACAACTGGGGAGGAAGAGAGAGCGTTTATTGACCGGTAGGTTCACACCTCAATCGAAGCATTGGGCTGAGAGAAACCACATCACCACTAGGGGGTCGACCTCGACCCCTTGCTATTAGCCGAGAGCAGCTACTTACCGGTGTACACCCAATAGTCGAACGGTGGCCCTTTAAGCCTCAGCACCCAAGAAACATTGCAGCTCCCCCAAATCCCACAAAGCAAACAACACGAGACAGACCAAGGCAAAGAGAGTTTACGAGGTCAAGTCTCCTCCACATCTAAGCACAATAGTCATGAGAGAGAATAGTGGATCAGCATGTTGTTGGTTTGTGTGGCTTCCACCCGTCACGAGCGACGGCCATGGTGATTACCCGTACACCCCGTACAGGTGGTGTGGAGCAATAGTAGAGCACGGCGACATGGTGAGGGTCTCGAGACATGTTCAGCACCTACGACATGGTTAGTGTGACTCAAATCCCTGATGCGGACCAAGCTGGCGTCGGAGCACCGACGGCTTGTGGCTCCACCCACCAGCACCTGCCAGACAGCTCCCATGACGTCCCGAGTGCTTGCTAGGATGCTCTGCGGTTTTGTTGAAGTCGCTAGAGTTTTCTCAGTGGACTGGCTTCTGAGCCCGATTTGCATGTTTTCCATTGTCTGTCCAGTGATCGATGTCGTGCATGTACGTGTGACCAATTGTAGCATCTAGGTCAAGATTTTGCATCTCTACGTTCACACGATGTTGCGTTTGGATACCTGCGCGTAGAGTAACGGCCAAAACAGTGGTTTTGGGCCAATTTTAGAACAAACTGACACTGTAACGCGCGTTATCCGCCGTGAGCTGCATCAGGTATTTATGTTTTGTACTTGTCAGTTGTCATCCCTCTCTACAATCATATTCAATTTGAGCTTTGTGACACTTTGTATGTGCCCCTACCTAGACCCTTGTATTTTTGTGCATGACTTGTGGCTGTCATCACACACTGAGTCGACGCTAACGCGTAGTTGAGTAACAAGCGGTTAGGAATGTTCCAAGAATTTTCTTATGGTATCAGAGCGAACAAGTCACAGCTCGTTTTGCTGTGCAACAGAGATGCAGCAGCAGCATTGAGTGGCAGCAGTGGCAGCCACCCACCATGAGTACGATGCAGCTCAGTGGTGGAGGCAGCGGAGACAGCGGCGGTAACCGCAAGCAATAGCGATCGTAGTAGCAGCAGTAGCGGTAAGCACCAATAGTGGGAGCAGCTACGGGCAGTTGCCACAATAGCAGCAGTAACAATAGCAGCAGCATCAGAATAGCGGTAGCAGCAACAACCGCGGCGAGCAGCCGCAGCAACAGTGGCAGTGGCGAGTAGCTGCAACAGCACTGGCAGAGGGGACCAGCCTCAGCAGTAGCCGTAGTAGCTGCGATGGTGGTGAATAGCTGCAACAGCAGCGGTGGTAGGCAGCAGCCGCACCAGTAGTAGAAGTAGGAACAGCAGATTTAGCGGCAAAAGGCCGCAGCGGCAGCGGCGGAGGGCAACAGCTGTTGTAGTAGCAACAGAGGTGGCTCGTAGCCGCAACAATAGTGATGGAGGACAGTAGCCATAGCAGCAGCCGTAGCAACAATGGTGGTTGTAAGCAACTGAAATAGCAGCGATGATAGGAAGCAAGCGCAATAGTAGTGTCGAGCGACTGCCATAGCAACACCAGCGGGTAGCAGCCACAGCAATGTGCAGCAGCAGTGCTCAGCACCGCCTTCCAACAGCCGTAGCAACACCGTAAGGTAGCAGCAGCAGCAGCAGTAGCGGCGGCGACAAGGAGCAGCTACAAAACCCAGCCATAGCTGCTCACGCCCGCAGCAGCAGCAGCAGCATCAGCACGCATAGCAATGGCAGCCGCAACGGCAGCAACCATTGCTGCCGCTTGCTTGCAGCGCGAAGCTACCTTGCAGCTTCGTGCCGCAAGTAGGCCCGCCGTCGGACGAGCTTGCCGTGGGAGCTCGCCGGCGGATGAGCTTGCCGATCGACGAGCGCGCCAATCGATGAGCTCGTTTGGTCGACGAGCTCGCCACGAGGGTTGAGCCAGCCAGCAACAAAGAAAAGAAAGAGAGAGGACGAGGATAGGGGGGGTCCTCAAGTGGGGCACTCGAGAAAGACCTTGAAAAGGGATACCCCACTAGCACCAAGCGTTCGCTGAACCAAAAAAGAAATTCAGGGGACATCGACCGCAACAGCAGCAAGAATTGCGTGAGATGTGATGTTACGAAGAGCAACAAAGAGGTGGCGGGGGGTCACAGTCGTCGGTTGGTGACGGCGACCAGTGTAGTAGCTGTAGCCGTAGTCGTAGCAGCACCACTAACAGTGTTACTAGCCGCTAGAAGTGTGGTGAAGACCACCGCCGTCTGCGTTGACAGCGGCCGTAGGGAGCAGCAACAGCAGCAGCAGCACTGAAGGCATCTTGAGTTCGCATGTTATGTTAGCCGTGCGATAGAAGCATAGCAATCGGTTAGCAGCCGCGCAATAGCGCACCACCAACATGGTGGTGGCCGTCCTTGTGACAGTGTTGTGGCACATCTCTGAGACACTGCTTTGATCACCAATCTCCTCCCGTGGCTTTGTTCCAACAGGAGCGAGTGCCTTGTGCACTCACCCACGCCAAGCTTCGGAGATGAGCACTCTGGCGTGGCAATGAGCGCAGCCGACACCGTGGTCGGTGTCAGCACTGCATGGGTTGCAGGTGCCTTGTCCATAGTGGCAGTTGAAGCCATGGCACATGCCTAATGCATCCAATGGGTTTGCGACTATTATGGCGATCGGCACCATGGCTGGCGCCAGTGTCGCCAGCGCCCTGTCGGGTAGCGACCGCCCTGGATACGGTCCCGCCCTTCTTCTTCACCATCCAACTGAGAAACGTTGTCGGCCAACACCGTGGCACCCCTCAATTTAGCCATGGCAATGTTGTACGCCAAGCTCCAGAGCCTGAAGGGCATGGTGCAATAGCGTACTGATTCATGATTTTGTGATACCAAACAATTTTAAGGCTGAAACTTAGATTCGTTAAGCAATTTCTTTATGTTTTATGTTGTCAATTCTGAATGAAATAGGTCAATTGTAACCTTGATTTCGAGCTCTGGCTTTGTTTTGTTTTTTTCCAAGGAGACTTGTTCGACGCCAACGGCAAAAAACGATGGCGTTGGCGGTAGATCAGCACTCTACAGCCCAGCCACCGCTGTTGGCGGAGTTGAATTCTCGGAACACCTGCGTGCGAATGTGAAACAGCGCACACAAAGCTAAAACAAGATTGCACGTATGTCCCCACTAACGTGCTCGACTTACGTTTTGGACACATTTGTTTTTGCATTTTCAAAACAACAAAAAGAATATCCTTCCGTTACCAAATTCATGATTTTGTTCATAATAGAAAACAATCAAAATCGAAATCATGAAGCAGTACGGTAATCACAGACCATGTGGTCTCTGAGCGGTCTGTTGCCACCATGCCAGTTTAGACTCCCCCCTCTTTGTTCTCATCATCCTTGCCCGCGTTTGAGACATTGCCTGAGGATGTCTTGGCGCCTGACCTCACGTCCACGTCTAACACCCTCTGCTCAGTCCTAGAGGCAGTCGGATTCACCCTGACCTCCGACCATGTTGTTCACTTAGCCATCCCTTCTGTTGGCACCCCTCGTGTACGCACTCACCACGGGAGACAGCGAATGGCACGACTGGCTAGACATGCCCAGCCAGCAGCAATAGTGCCGACAGTAACAGCACCAGCAGTGACGGACGTTGCCAAGGAGCCAATTCCGTCCTCCCCAGTCGTGGGATTGGTATGTCACCCCCTTTCAGCTTTCTCTCCTGTGTCATTCGTGGAGGGATGGAGTGCCCGTCGATGACTACTGTGGAGTCGAGGACTGAGGCAGCAGACAGAGGCGCACAATACACTCAGTTGGGACATCATTTGGAGGGGACGGACGCTCCCGCTGTGGGGGAGGACTATTCGTCCAAGGAGGAGTGGTCTAATGCTGAGCGAGCTTCAGAGATTGAGTCGGAGATTGCGACCAATGTGGCGGAGGGAGTCGGAGGCACAGTAGTGGCCGTTGATACCCCGACGATGGCTGGGACGATATGATTTTCTATGGCAGTGGCAGGAGTTGCAGTAGAGCCGTCTCCCTCGTCCCCGGTCGCGAGGTTGATGCACCGTCCCCTCTTGGTTTCTACTAGTCTGACGGGCATAGTGGGGATGGAGTGCCCGTCATCGACCACAAGAAAGCACAGGATTGATGCGCCGAATAGTGCTGGACGACGGGAGCATGTGGCCGACCGCCAGGGGGGGCAGTCATCCTCTGTGAGAACGACGAGTCGTACATGAAGAAATGGTCAGATACGAAGTCAGTGACAGACGTAGGAGCCCAGTGTGTTGCCATATTTGCAGTAGCCGCGGCACGAGAAAGGGATGGCCCATGTACGACGGCACACGTCCATGTGTTCCACATGTCGGCAGTGGCTGATGAGCTTGTAGCAGCCACCGTGGAGGACGCAGAGCAAGCTACGGACCTCCGGCTCATGGCTGCCCTGACCAGCGTTGCTGACACCATGGCGGTTACAACCAACGACACAGCTCTCGTTCTCGTGCCCAAGTGCCTACGCTCCACAATGGATGCTCAGGAGGCAGCTGTGGCTCGAGCGAAGGCGCACGTGCAGAGTCTCATGGCCGAGCTTCGGGAGGCTAGTCCCCGCTGTTACACCGCGGATGTTTCAGCACGATGGGTTGCTGAGGAGTGTGGAGGATGTACACACGCATCTTGAGGTAGCTGAGTGGTCTCTGTAGGATGCACGTCTGGGACGAGCGGACCTTTAGCAGCAGGTGGACGATTGGTTGTGCGCCAGGCGTTTGGAGGAGTCCCACGGGGGCGAGCGCGCTCTTGTTGACGGCGACCGCAAAGCAAATACAGGTGCACCGACGGATGCAGACGTCCGGCCAGCAGTTGACAGCCAAGATAGAGGTGTGTCAACAGTAACCAATGCCTCTGCAATAGCAGCTCCTATAGGTGAAGATGCTGGAGATACCGACGCGGTGTTTGGTGCCAACGCCCTGGGAGCAGCTGGCGGCCAGGCGACAGATGTGTCTACAGCTGACACAGAGGACTTTGATCTGTGCGATGAGGCGGTGAGGCTGTAGGAGGCTGTTGCTCGTGCCGGCATGCACGCGATGGAGGTCCATGGTCATGTTCGTTTTGCGACTGACCGTCTACATGTCGCAGATGCAACCGGTTTCCCGGTTGTCGCATCAGCTCGATGGAGGTCCATCGTCATGTTTGTTGCGCGACTGACCGTCTGCATGCCGTAGATGCAACCGTTTTCCCGGTTGTCGCATCAGCTTGATGATTTGTACACGCATCTTGACACTGCAAAAACCGTTGTTTTGGCCAAGTGGGCTAAGCCTCCCGTACCAATTCATTACACATGTTATTCCAGGGAGCCTCCCTTGAGAGCTTGGTGACTTCCTGGTGAGACTAGTGTCAACAACCGTACGAGTCTTCAGTGAGGAATCTGCAAGGAAAACCATGGTCACTCCATATCCCGTACATGTGTGTATAGTCATGTGCGGTGAGACAAGCGGGCATACCATATGTGAGAAGCCATGGACAAATCAACACTTCCCAATGTCCCGCAGTCAGTCAACCCACATACACAAGTGAGATGTCATACATGAAGGTGCATAGGCGTGGTGATGAAACAGGGAGGCAGACAAGTACATGTCACCCAGGGTCATTGGAACATGCAAGCTCGACAGTATCAATAGCACACTTAAAGACGTTTTTGCTGAGAGCCTTGGTGAGGAAATCAACCCTCTATAATTGTGTATCCATCCAAGCAACCTGAACAATGCTAACAACAAGGCACTCACAAAAACAAAACGATGGTCCATTTTAACTTTCTTAATGCGAGAGTGGTGCATGCCATCATTCTCTGCATCGGCTTTTGTGCTTTGATTATCGCAACACACGCTGATGTAGTGAATGGAGACGTGCAGCTACTAGCGACAGAGCAAGACAGCTTCACACGTACCTGCACTTGGGGCAACACACTCGGCCTGTATACTGCTTTGGGCTACACAATCTTGCTTGCTGCACTTCCAGGAGAACACTTCCACCAATCAGGAAAACATATCATGTTTCACTCCGTGCATCGTTATCATGTGTCCAGTCATTGTCACTTAGCCCATCCTCGATGTCTAAGGGATGTGATATGAATTGTGTGCATGGCAAAGAGCATGTAGCGCACCGCAGGGAGAGCGGCCTCATGATGACTCTCTCTAGGACACTGGGAGAACTTGGTAAGGGATTTCAAAGAAAAGGCAACATTAGCACGTGTAGTGGTGGCAAGATACATCAAAGAGCCGATGACCCTCAAGTAGTCAGTCAAATCGACTGTCTCCCACAGTTTTGACACGTCTATAGACTTCAGCAGCGCTTGGCCTGTTAGAGTCATAGGGTGGAGGCCAAAGGGATCATTGCCAGAAGGGGCGCAAAGTGCTTCCCCAGGCTGCAGACGTATGCAGCCTGGTGCACATGTAGTGTGGGACTCACACGGTCGTGCTCTAACTCCATACCCAGGAAGACACGACCAGGGCTGAGATCCTTTATCGTGTATGTTGATTGTAGTAGGGTCTTTGTAGATAGGAGAACTGTAGTGTTGGGAGAGGCAATCAGAATGTCATCCACATACGCAAGGATATCAACAAGAAGCATGGAGCACACACTAGAAAACAAGGCAGGGTCAACAATACTCCTTTGGAACCCGCCCTTCTCAAGGGTGGCACTGATCCTAGTTCCAGCAATATAGAAACTGCTTGAGCTCATAGATGACCTTGCCAAGACACCACACTATTGATTCCTCCTGTTAGCCCAGGAGGTTGGACCATGTGAATATCTTCATCAAGTATGCCGTGAAGAAAGCCATTGTTGACATCCATCTATTCCAATTCCTAGTCATGCTGGACATTGAAGCTGAGCCGAGCTCGGGCAGTGGTGTATCGGCCGACTAGATTAAATGTCTCATCACAGTTGATGTGGGGGACTTGAGAGAACCCCTTGGCTGTCAATTCAGCCTTATATTGTTCAGTAATGTTGTCCGGTTTAAACTTGAGCACGTACACCTAGTTGGCTGCCACGGCCTTCCGACCTTCCGGGAGAGCTACTAACTTGTAGATCATGGTCCGTGAGAGCATCAAGCTCTGCTTGCATAGCTTGGTCCCATAAAGTGGAGCTAACAGCACAGCGTGTGCCCTATACTGTCAGTGGTTTAAGTGAGAGAGGAGAGAGACCAGTTGCTCCAAAGCACGAGGCGACATACCCAGCACCTGAGTCGTCAATTGTCAGACAAAACTTTTGTTCAATGCAAAAATACCTAAGAGAGGTACTGGGGAGGACCACTGACGTAGCAACGGGTGAGGCAGTGTTGGTGAGTCCAGGGGCCTGTATGCCAATTTTACCAGAGAGATCAATTATGGACACTCCCCTAGGGTCCATTGCAGGGACATTATTGCAGCGGCCAAGGGGAGCAGAGGAAAGAGAATGAGAGGAAGAGGTATGCAGCTGAGAAGCCAGAGCACAAAGCCAATCACCACGAACATAGGGAGACACAGCTTGGGGCACAATGGTGGAAGAGGTGGCAGTGGATGTCACAAAAGGCTCATAAAGTGTGTGCATAGGATGTGTTCATTCACGAGGAGACACAGGTGGGAAACCACCTGTGGTAGATGCAGCAAGTAGAGAGGGACACAAAAGGAGAGCAACGCAAAGAGGCAACAAGGGTGCACGTGATAGAAGGAGGGGATGAGTCGGGCTTTGGGGTATGCACCAAGAGAACAACAGTATGTCTGATAAAGACAGAGGACCAAGAACATGCCCCAGACCAAGAGAGTGTGAAGGACGGGGAAGCGCAAGGAAGGTCACGTCGTAACAAGTGTTCAAAGAAGAGAGTATCACGAGATTCAATCACACGACATCACACGGGATCCCAGAAGAGCCAGGCCTTGGAGAATGGAGAAACACCAAGAAACACATAGAGGCATCCATGAGGGGAAACTTGCCGTCAATATGCTCAGCAGGGAGCTAAAGAGAGGTGATAGAGTCCCAGACTCGTGCAAGACAAACATCAGTCTGACGACCAGTCCAATGTTCAAAGGGAGAGACATGGCGACTAAGGCGTGTGCAAGGAGCATGGTTCTTCACCCACCTCATGTACGAGATAGCCTCAAAGGAGAAGAGGAAAGACTAATCCAAGGCAGAGAGGAGAAAGTCAACACCATCAGTGAGGGTGTCGTTCCAGCACTCAGACACGCCAATTTGTTGTGACGTGTAAGGGAAGGAAGGTTCCATGCGGATGCCATGAAGGAAGCGTGAGGTAGGACCAAAGAATTCACCATCCCTGTCACAGCAAAAGACACGTAGGGGACAAAGGCAAGCACGTTTTCTTTGGGACAACCCGGTTTTAGTGACGTTACTCACATCACTCTTTTGATGCAGTGCAAAGAACCAAATTCAGTGAGATAACTCATCAATTAGATAGAGAAATCAATGGCCAAAATCACCTAGAAAGTCGTGAGATAGCAACCCCATGGCATCAACGTGTGCGAGATCAAGAGGATGAGAGGTGATGGATTTTGCTTTAAAGAAAGGAGAGCGGTGCTTTTTGCCACGAGCACAGTCAAGGCATGTGGAGTAGCACGGAGGTACAAACATGGAAGAGTCAAGCCCAGCAGCCGGTTGAAGGCGTAGGAAAAGCAAAATGGCAGCCATGTGAATGTGGCACAGGCCATGATGTAGGAGGTCATTGTGCGCACGAGACGGTGTGGGTCAAACGTGGACAAGGACAGAGGCTAAGAAAGACAAAAGCAAGAGAGAGAGAGAGAGAGAGAGAGAGAGAGGGAGAGA
>SZWC01004939.1:118603-131735 GCA_023375785.1 Penium margaritaceum
GAGAGAGAGAGAGAGAGAGAGAGAGAGAGAGAGAGAGAGAGAACGATACGCGAAGAGGCGATCACAATGCAGACCACAAAGGACGAGACGACCATAAGAGCGAACGGATATGTTGCCAATGCCACGGCTTGACGAGAAGTCCATGCCCTGGTCATCAAGAGAGGAGACTGACCTTGAGAGCGGGTACATACAAAACGTCTGGGCGGAAGAGGTCCCCACTTAGACCAACACAGCAAACAACACTGACACAATTCGTAAGTAGACCAAAGCAGCCAATCAGTGTGTGGCAGCATTGATGGTAGGAAATGAAATCAGCCTCTGGTCGAGCGACCCACAATGAAATGGCACTTACGAGGAGCAGCAGAGGTGGAAGCAGCAAAGGAAGTTGTAGCAGCCACAAATGGCCAACCCATATCTCTGGACATGGCTGAAAGAAATCTGCAACATGGAGCTCAAGCGTGGCTAGTCCACGTAGAGACCGGAAAAGCGAAAAATCATATCTTTTGAGGAGACCACATTCACTTCAACATCTGAGAAGTTTGCAGTCGTACTGCATGAGTTTCCAACACTTGTCAATGAGTTTGAAGGGTTTTTTTGCAACGAATTGTCCGGAGAGTTACATCCACAATGAAATGTCAATCATCAGGTATACCTTAAATCAGATACCCAACTGATGGTGAAAGGGATCTATCAGATGAGCAATCACGAGCTGACCAAACGGAAGAAGCTAGTGGACGAGATGCTCGGTCATGGGTTCATCATGTGCAGAAGTTGCATTTTTGTGAACATAAATCGTACAGATGCAGATTACGTGGACGAATGAGCGTTCAAATACATCACCATCAACAACCGCAACCTCCTTCCATGAGAGACAAAACTTTCAACCAACTCCATGGGGCCTGTGTTTCTAGACAAATTGACCTAAGCAAAGACTATCATCAGATCCGTGTGCATGATAAGGATGTCAAGAAGACAGTATTTTGTACCAAATACGTCCACTTCGAGTTCATTGTCATGCCGTTAAGACTCACAAACTCCCCCGTGCCCTTCTGGCGACAATGAACTATGTATTCCACCGGTATCCCCACCACTTTGTTATCGTATACCTCGATGACATTCTAGTGTACAGTCGCACCCCAGAGGAGCACAATGGAAATCTCCACAATGTTAACACGATTTTACAAATGGATGAATTTTTTGAAGTCTCTCAAAATGCAACTTTGGTCGATTGAGCAATTGGAGCCGTTCTCATCCAAGAGAATGGCTATGGAGAAAAACCGGTCGCATACATGTCAAGAGAATTGCGCAGGCCAGAGCTCAACCATGCGGTGCACAAAAAATAGGTGCTCGTAGTCGTGCACGCGATTAAAACGAGGCGGTGCTACCTGGAATGTTGGCGATACATCATTCACACCGACCACCACTCTCTGAAATATCTCAATACTCAGCCAAATCCAAGTCATCAACAAACTCAATGGATGGAGTTCCTTGGGTCTGACTTTGACTATGACATCAAGTACTGACATGGAGAACCTAATCCAGCGGATGCTCCAAGTTGGTGACCAGATCTAATAGCCAAGATAAAACACGCCATTCATCAAAGAAGACCAACACCTCGCAAGGCTTTTTCCGAAGGGTTACAAGGAGTTCTGCGGGTACGACAAAGCCAAGTTCTGGTTTGATGACCCCTAGTTATGACGGTGACTTACTCGCCCCACACTTGTCATCAAAGTACACTTCTTTGGAAGAGGATGCGGAGTACATGATTGAAGAGATCCTCGAACATCGACGCGATGGAAAAACAATCGAGTATCTTGTCAAGTGGCATGGCTAGGACATTGCACACAATTGTTGGGAACCTTACAACAACCTCTTAGACGTCGATCATCTGGTCACTGGCTACTACAACTCTGAACGATCCACGTCCGCTAATGCGTTGAGACGTTGTAGCTCAAAGGGTAGAAGTGTTACGTCCATGATGTACACGAGTGCCTAAAATCTGTAAGTGGGTATTTTTGTCATTACGTTTGTGGCCCACCACGTGACAACCTCTGAATATTTACCCCCATCCGTCAAAGGCATTTTGGTCACTTGCACCGACCTGTGGTGCTCCGCTGCGAAAGGTTTTCAACTATTTTCACCACTTCCCGGAAAGGTCGACTGAAGTGTTGTGAATATTGAGGTCCTTCAAAACTGGGCCTCGATATTCTCTAAGCCCCTTAGCTTTTCGACGGAGCTTCTTGAAGTAGTGAATCGTGACGCGACCTCGCAAGCGTTGCTTTTTTTTTCAACGAGGACCCAACATATGCCTCGTTCTGATTCTCGTCCTTGTATGTATGTGCTCGACTCACCCCACACTTGTCATCAAAGTACGCTTCTTGCTTAGTACAAGGTATCCATTTATCTAAATTCCTGGAATTGTCTACTATCCCGCACCTCATCCCTATGAACCACCTATGTTTCGTTTGACATAACACTCCACATCCCATCCATGAAGAAACCGAGTAGCCCCCAGGTGAAAGAGAGATGATAATAAAGGTGGGAAAATATTGCAGAGCCTCTCAAGAGCTTTCTTACGTTGTTTACATCACTTAGAACAGTTAAGGTTGTACCCCCTTTTGTGTTTTGATTGTTGTTGTAGTTGCTCGCGGTGTTTTGTATATCACGTAGCTGCCGGAACTGTCACACACTTTGTCTCAGGGGTTGATGTGCTTTGAAAACCACTGTAACGAGTCGAGTCTCTACTTCTTGCAAGGAATTCTGCATTGGAGTTCGCACAATGGCGTCTAGAGCTCGCTGGAGGATTCTTTCCCTCCGCGATACGTTGGGGGAGATCGTCATTGATGACCTATGCAAAGAGACTTGGTCATTTCAATTATGCAAAAGACAAATTCCGTTTCTACCTTGTTTTGGGTCCCAAACAAGGGGGGTTGTACCTCAAACTCATGAGTTTGCACGAGTTTTCTGTCTTCAAAACTCGGAATTCATCATAATCAAACTGGGGTTTTATGCTTGTCGTGTTGGCGCAAAACTGGCGCGTGTGAGACACAGTGACGATTTTACGCTAGCAATTTTCTCTTGCTGGCACGTCTCTGTAGCTCGCCCTTTCCCCTCGTCTCACTCTTCTTGTGAGGCAAGCAGGGGAGGGCCAGGACAAGGGCTCGAGGACATCGGCCTCGCCCCTCGAGGCCTCGTGGTCTCCTGGTCGCCGATCGAGCAACCAGGTTGATTGTCGGCCAGTCACTTGACGCCACCGACTGCCCAGCCGGCAGCCAACTGTCCGGCGGCCAGCAAAGGGCTGGCTGCCGGCCAACCCTCACGGTGGCGAGGGGTGGTGATCAACTACCTGTAGCCGGAGGGCCAAACTGGAACTCCCGTTACAGGTTGGCTATGTGAGAAAGGTGGAACAAGAAATAATATTGGAATTACTTAACCACGCAATGAGTCAAACTTGTCATGTAATGGTGGAAGGAAGTAGGCCATACACGTAAGGCAGTTCTAAAGGATTTCAAAGAAGGGAAAACTATTCTGATCCGGGTTGAAATGCTGTCATGACACATTATTCAGTGTCCACAAGAATTTTTTTTGAAGAAAAAAGGTCGGTGGAACTAAGATCCCTCTGTGTTGAAAGTGAATCTGTTGGGCCCGGCAGGTTCCCGACACTTACTAAACCCATTCAACCCCTAGTGTAACTCGGGGCTTGGCTTTGAATTTCGGCTTCCGGCAGGCACATTTTGTTTTCCGCAAAAGGATGTCCACTGTTATGTACAAGACGTACACAAGTCCCTAAACCTTCCAAATGGGCATTTCTGTCATTACAAAAATGACACCACCACGCACCGAGACCCCGATTTTTGCTCCAAAGGTTGAGGGAAATTCAGCCACCTGCCCTCGCCCTCCGTCGATACTTCTTGCACATTGTCACAACTTTGACCACTTTCGACAAACATCGACAGAAGTGTCACGACCTTTCAATCGACTTCTCAATGCATCAAGTTACATGGATGCATCTCGCTTCTTCGCCGTCGATCTTCGAAGCTCCCCGATTCCTCCACAGAGCTTCTCGATCCAACCAGTCACAAAGCGACTCTGCACGTCTCGCTCGACAATCGATTCAACAATCCCGACTACGTCTCATTGGTAACTTGACACTTTTATACATGTGTTCAATCCTTTTGGCATTCGTCATCGAAAGACACTTACCACTAATTACAAATTGCTCAAGTGTTTGATATTCTCAAAATGTGCTGTGCCTCGCAACTCATACATGTTTACCATCTACGCTCAGTTCCGCATAACACTTGGTATCATTGCGAAGTGGTTCAAGAGAGGCACCTCACTACTTTGCTCATCTAAAGGACTACCTCGCACAATTCTGCAGCGTATCTTGCACATAAAGAATTCACAGAGTTACCGTCTATGACGTGAAGCAAGCAAACGCACCCGACGACCAGCAACGGGTCTTCGGCGACAACTTTGGCGATGGAGGAGCAGACTGTGAATATGCACGCGAACCCTGAAGCGGCAGCGAATGCTGGCGTGGAAGGCTATGCGGCAGCTGGATCAGTCCCGACGGCTCCTATGGCCAACCCGACCACGGATCCAACGGTAGTAAACCAGCTACCCCTACCAACAGCCACATATCTACAGCAAGAACGACAGGTAGCACCAGACGACAGGCACGGATCAACGAGGAGCTGGAAAATCGTATCTCCACACTCGAGGGAATAAACAACCATCTACTCCAACAACTCAACGTCGTGATGGAGGCTCTTCGCAATGCAAGTGCACGGTTGGTAGTGCTCGATGAGAGAAACACCCACCTCTCGAACGAATGTAAGATTCATCCGGCCGCTCCTAAATCATTCAATCTTGCAAACACTTAAGCACCAAAAGTTCGGATGTGGCTGACGAACTTGGATGTATAATTCACCGTTATTGGGATCAATGACGATCGGAAGAAAGTTAGCCTCACGGACACGCTTCTACATGGCACAACATTAAGTTGGTGGTCCGACCTACAAGCCATCCAATGGCAGAAGGAGACCGACATGGCCTCATCGACGGCCAACTAAACCCGTCTCCCACTGTCAACTGCAAGTGTTCTACCCTTGGAGCAAGATGTGCTAACGCCACCAACTGACAAGAGCCAATTCTCACGCCCAATGCTTGCACGCTTTGGATGGCTGAATGAAAAGTCTGACGCTTGGAACAAACTATAGTACGTTTCCTAACATCCCCTGTGTGGCAAAGTACACGCGGAGATTTTGTGAAATCATCACTTGTGTAGACATTGCCCACGACGAACTCTGTTTTCAATACAATAACGGCCTCAAATGGGAAATCTCGTAAGCGATTGCCATCTTTGGCATGCAAAACGACCAACCACAAATGATCATAGCGGCAGAACAGATCGCCAGCACCGACTACAACGCTCGGATCCAGGAACCCTACGGTTGGCGACCACCCAACCACAGTTACCGTGGGATCAGAAAAAGCAAGTCGGGTTTCCTTGACTTTGATTGAATTGGACATCGTCGACCAAAAAGACACGTGCACTTGCTACAACTGTGGAAAAATTGGACACATCTCTTGGATCTGCCGAAGCAAGCAGGATGCCAAAAAGGAGGGGAAGGCACAGAAAAATGAGTCAAAAAATGGCAAAGGGAAAGAGTCAAAGGCGCAACTCTTGTACAAGAGGAGTGATATGTGATGGACGATTGTCCATCTAAACAACTCATGATGTTGTAATATCTCCAAGTTCAACGAGGGGTACAAGGACCACCAACCGGTGATATTGTTATAAGTGCAATTTCGAGGTTGCCAGAGTCGCAGAACGTTACAGACAGCATTGGATGGAGGGGCCTCTCATGGCTTTGTAAGCAATGACATGGTTGAAAGGCTATATCTGCAAACTGAACCAGGGGTGTTTAAAGAAAAAACCTTTGACGGGAGATTGCAGATACACCGATTCCAAACACCCATACGACTGCACTTGGGAGACTTGCAGGATGTAACTGTTTGGAGGTCATGTCCAATGAGTGATCACAAAATCATTCTCGGGCATGATTTCCTATACAAGAAAAATACGTAGATGGACTGGAACAGTGACGAAATCTAAGTAGAAATCAATGATGTAAAGCAACAACTTCCCCACGTGGGACGGAGGACAACAGCGAAAGCAACAAAGGTGGAAGCAAAAAACGAAAACCACGACGACTAAGAATCGAAAACCTGTGTAGCCGATACCGCTCAATGTGGCCAAGCACTATACATGACAAGAGGAACACGTGAAGCTTGTGCATCTCGACCCAATAGAGGAGGCAAAAGTGGAAGGAGCTCACTCGTTCGCCTCATCAGCTCTATCAGCCTCATCAGCCCCATGGACATCAACCAAATGGTTTCTACGGAGTTCGTACCTCTCATCCGAGAGTTTGCGAACGTAAACCTTCACAAACTCCAGAAAGCCTTGCCACCTCAATAAGACGTGGACAATCGCATCAGACTAAAACCGGAGAGCCGACCCGTAGTACAAAGAGCATATCGGATGAGCGATAAAGAGCTGACCGAGTTGAAAAAGTAACTTGAAAAGATGCTCGGTCAGGGATTCATCTGCCCGTCCACGTCACTATACACTACACCAGTATTTTTTGTGAAAAATAAAATGGGCAAAACATGGATGTGCATTTACTACCGGATGTCAAACGATACCACTACCAAGAAACACTACCTTCTCCCCCGAGCGGATGAACTTTTTGACGAACTCTCTGAGGCGCTCAATTTTTCACTACAATTGACCTACGCAACGGTTATCACCAGATCCGCATGGCAGACGTTGACATCGAGAGAGAAGTGTTCTGAACCCGCTACAAGATTTGATTTCACGATCATGTCGTTTGGACTCACCAATGCCCCAATGTTATTCATGGCGGCGATGAACAACATTTTACGCCCGTACCTTGATGATTTTGTTGTGGTACATCTCAATGACATCTTGGTGTACAACCGCATCGCAGTGGAGCACGATGGACATCTCCAAAAAGTTCTTAAAGTTTTACAAAGAGAGAAATTCTTCAGAAAACTCTCGAAGTGCGACTTCGGTCGCCGTTCAATTGATTTTTTGGGTCCCATTATCAATGGCAGACACGTCATCATGGATCTTAAAACAAGTGGCAGCAGTCGTTGATTGGCCGACGCCAACAAACGTCCAAGACGTCCAAGATTTCCTCTACTTCTACAATTACTACTGGCATTTTGTAGGCATTATGCCTAAGTGTCAACGCCTCTCTCCGATCTCACTCGAAAAGAAAACGAGTGGCGATGGGGAGACAGCGAATAAGAAGTGTTCTCCACTTTGCGGAACGCTTTGACCTCGGCACCAGCCTTACGATTAGCAGATCCAATAGTCAACTACGCCATGTCTACGGACGCCACGGACCGAGCCATTGGCGTGGTTCTCCTACATGATCACGAAAACGGAGAACAATCAAGCACGTGGTAGTACGACCACCTCGCTGAAGTTGAATTTGTTTGGCAGATCTGCATCTTAAGAATTCATTCAAACATGGCAAAGACCAGCATAGCAGATACAACAAGTCCAAGTTTTGGCTCGACGCACCCTATTGGCAACAATGATTGACTCACGAGGTGGTCGTGCTGCCAAACGACGAACTCCGCCGCATGCTGCTCGAGAAGTTCCACGACACCAGTTCAGGCGGACACTTTGGAGTGGACACTACGCTTAGGAAGCTGGTGAAGCACTACTGGTGGGACAGGATGCAAACCGGCGTGGCCAACTTGTGCAAATCTTGTGACACATGTCAGAGACAAAAATCCCGATCGCACACGGCCACATGGAGTTCTGAGGCCACTCCCCATTGCGACGGAAGTGTTGACCAACATCACCATGGACTTCGCCGTTAGATTACCGGTCACACCCAAGAGATATGACGCAATCCTCATGGTCGTCAACAGGTTTTTCCAAAACTTCCCACTTTATCTTGACGACGACCACCGTCACTTCCGAAGTCACAGCACGGTTGTTTTGAAACAACATCGTATGGGTACACAGCGGGCCAAGAACAATCACAAGTGACAAAGACGATTTGCTTACCATCCGTTTGTCACGCAGACTGATGACTCGCTACTACAGTCGGGTCCATCTTTCGACGATGTTCCACCCTCGAACCAACGACCAAACCGAGCGGACCAATCGGACACTTGCACAAAATCTCCGAACATTATGTGAGCCATACTAGAAGGATTGGGCAACCAAACTGCCGACAATCGAAACTCGCATATAACTTGGTGACATTCACAACGAGTGAAATTCCGTTGAAAGTGGTGCATGGCCAACTTCTTGCCACACCGGCCGGACTTCACAACCAGAGTAACATTCCTGTAGTCGACATCTAATGTGCGATTTCTCCACAACCTGAGATGAAACACGGCAGATGCTTGTGAAGTCATCAGTCGCGATGAAAAGAGCAGTTGACCGACATCGCAGCGAGGACGTATTCACCGCTAGAGACAAGGTTCTCCTCAGTTTGACAAACATCAAACTTCGTTGAGCCGACTGTTTGAACCTCAAACCCTGATGGTTTGGCCCGTTTGAGATCGAGCACATGCAAATCCACGTGGTTGCGTGACTCAAACACTATGCAAGTTCACCCGATGTTCCACAACAAAAGATTGAAGCACTAGTAGGTTCTCAACAGAAACTTCCTCGGCAGGGATGTGCCTCCCCCTCCTCCTGTACAAGTGGATAAGGACAAGGAGTACGCCATCGAGGACATCCTTTGCCATCGACAATGTGGCAAAACAAAGGAGCATCTTGTCAAATAGCACGGCAACGGCGTCGCGCACAACAGTTGGGAAATCCTATGAAAACCTCCACGACATCGATCATCTGATCGACGGGTATTACCACCATCACCGGGCTACATCTATACGCGTGTCGGGACATCGCGGCTAAAAGGGGGGAGTGTTATGTACCAAATGTTCACTAGTCCCTAAACCTTCCAAGTGGGCATTTCTGTCATTACACGGATAGCGCACTGTGCGCCGAGACCCGAATTTTTACTCTGACTATCGAGTGCAATTTGGCCACGTGCCCTCGCCCTCAAGCGATCCTTCTTGCACATTCTGACAACTTCAACCACTTTCGAGAATCATCGACAGAAGTGTTACAACCCTTCCGTCGTCTTCTCAACGCATCAAGATACATCGAGATTTATAGAGATGCATCTCGCATCGTCGCCGTCGATCTTCGAAGCTCCCTGATTCCTCGACAAAGCTTCTCAATCCAACCATTCACGACGCGACTTTGCACGCGTTGCTCGACAATTGACTTGATGACCCCGACTACGTCTCATTTGTAACTCGACACTTGTATACATGTGTTCGATCGTTTCGACAGTTGTAATCAAAGTACACTTACCTCCATTCATGAATTGCTCAAGTGTCCCAAATTCTCAAACTGTGTTTCATCTCGCAACACATACCTGTTCACCATCTACGCTCTGTTCGACATAACATCCACGGACAATACTTATTAACAGAATAGTGCAACATGGCGGCCTAACAGCGCGGCATTTTGCAACATTTTGTCTTTTAAAAGACGCGCCATGCGTGCAACACCTCATCCTTGTGTTCCTCGCGACCTTGTTCACTACATGTGCGAGGAACCGACGTCCTATTAATGCTAGTTATTCTATGGTTTCAACTGGTACCCGCTCGATTTGTCAATGTTTTAAGATTCTACTTTGATTATCCGCCCTCAAGGTCACCTATTCAAATCAGGTGCAAATCAGATTATGGCCATTGGACTTCGCGCGGTTTGTACTCCGCAAAATTAGTGACTAACTTCCTGATTTTGCGGGATGGCATCGAACCCATTGATGGAGACGAAGAGCGATTTGGATAGTCGTTTTTTAGTTCGCAAATTGTTGGATAACTCGTTCACACTGATAGGTCCTCTCTAGCCATAGATGGAATTCCATTTGGGCTGAAGAACGATTTCACCTAACAATGAGATATTGTGTCTTGATTCTGGGCATTCCCTGTCATTGTGCAAGTTGATTCAGGGAATGATTCTCGAACATTTGCAGAGGCCTGCCACACACGCAATTTTGGGCGTCGATGTTCAGACAATAGGAGGTTAATCACTGTATAATCACAGCCAAATGTACCTCTGGAGTGGCGGTTTCGCGCATATGAGTTCTTGCAAAATAAATCGAAATGACTCATTTAGACCCGCCAATTGATTCAAGGATCACAAGCAGCAACAGGGCATCGGTTCAAGCCCATGATCACAGGCACTTCCAAGCACGTTCAGGGCCGAATCGCGTGAAGTTCCCGTGGCGCACATACTTTCATTTCTAAGCAGCCATAACAGAACGGAACTTAGAACGGCAGTCGTGGCACTTACTGGTCGAGCGTTTCACGGCGTCCCTCCTCCACAGCTGGCGTTTTCAGCCAGAGAGAGGGCAAGCCTGGCTACCTTCGACACGATCGAAGCAACAGGCCCCATCCGCCGGCGTCCCTGGCGTCTTTTTCCGCAGCACCAGCGCTGCCGATGGTCCCGCGCCTATCAGATGGCAGACGGTCCCACCCGTGGGCCGCGCCGTCCACACTTGTTGGCAGAGGCTGCACCGCAATTCGCTCCGCGGCTTCGGCAGCCTTCCCTGCAGGCGTTCCCATCGCGGCCTGGCTGGCGCAGCCGTTGGAGCTGCCAGGCATCGATGAGGACCTCCGTCGCCGCAGGTTGGACTCCAACCTCCTCGCTCGCACCGCGCTGGTCGACTTCCTCGAACACTGGCCTCGTTTCTCCTTCAATCCCCCCACCTCGTTCCCTCACTTCGTTCCCGCCGACCTGACGAGTCTTTCTCCTCCGTCATGGACCTCCCATCTCCGTCGTTGCACGCTGGTGAAGGTTTCAAGCCGAGGGTCGACACGCTCCGCGTCGCAAGTCGGAGCTGGCCCACGTGAGGGAAACGAGGGAGCAAGGCACGCAAGGGACCATGCTGGGGAATGAGTCGTTTTAGCCATGCCAAGAAATGGCTCACTCCTCCGCACTCCAGCCTTCGAGGAGCTTCAGGAGAACGAATTGAGCAGTGCTGCTGCTGCTGCTGCTGCGGCTGCTGCTGCTGCTGCTGCTGCGGCTGCTGCTACAATCGTCGGGTGTCTCCACGTGCCAGCTGTGCCGTCTTGCAGTCTTTCCCTCTGAAGGACTAGTCGTCTGGTCTTCCACCCTCTCTTTCAATAAAACGCCACGTCCGCTTGAGTTCTAGCTTTCTAGTACGTGCATTTGGCTCGTTTCGTTGCCCCCACGTGGTGGATAGTAGTTGCAGCAGCGCAACAGTAACTGCAGCAGCAGCAGCAGCAGCAGCAACGCAAGCAGCAGCAGCAGCAGCAGCAGACTCAACAGCAGCAAAAGCAGCGGCAGCAGCAGCAGCATCAACAGCAGCAGCAGCAGCAGCAGCATCAGCAGCAGCAGCAGCATCAGCAGCAGCGGGGGAGGCAAGAGCAGCAACAATATCGTCGATAGCACCAGCAGCAACTCGGCCAAGCTTCTCTCCAATGGCGAGTGAGAGCCCCCGTCGTCTTTAGCACCGCACATCAAACTCCCAGCGTTTCTTTGGCAGCTGATGCAGACTGAACAACCTTGCCACAAGAGCCCAGTGCTTGCCCAAAACCTCTGGCTCCTTTCAGCCAAACTGGTGGTCTGAGCGGTCTTTTTTCTCTGCAAGCGCAAGGCCTCCTGTGGTTGGCCTCCTGTGGTTGGCCTCCTGTGGGAGTCCAGCATCCCTGGCCCCTAGCGCCATTTCTGCTGCTGAAAGCTTCTCCGATGTGCTGGCACACACTCACGCACACGCGCACACACATACACAGACGCTGAGAGCCAGTCAAGTGCAGTCTGTGGCAGTTTGTCCTTTGGAGGGAGGAAGGCCGCTGCCGCCATTTTGTGCTGTCTTCTGTGTGCGCACTCGCTTACTCACCTCTCAGGAAGCAGCTTCGAGAAGTTGAGTGTGCAGTAGGGCTGGCTATCTCCTCTTTGGGTTTGTTCAAGCGCCCACACAGAATCACAGTCAGGGTTTTGTTGGCTCCACCTTCTCTCTCGCGCGCTCTTTCTGCTCCGCGCTTCTGTCCTGAGGCGTGCGGCTTCCACCTGCAACGGCAAGAAGCCTGACACAGTCTTTGTCTGAGCAGCATGGTTCGATTGCGCTTGCTGCATTCCCATGCTCTCCGTGCCACCAACTCCCAATCAGTCACAGCCGCAGTGGCCACGGTCATGATGCCACGCCGACGCTCATCCTGCAGCTCTCCGCCTCACGCCTCGGTTTTGTGCCCACTACTTGTCGTCCTCACACTCTCCTGTGTTTCTCACAACCACCCTTGTGCACGGCAGCTACCTCACGTGTCGCTGCCTCACCCCCCCGCACACCCACAGGGACTAAGCATTGCGTGTGAAGCCGACGTTGGAAACATGCAACGACGGGGGCTCGTGCGAAAAGGGGGAATCAGTTCACAGCACCTCCGGCCACGGGGCTTACGTCGCCTTCTTGCCTCCGACACGCCTACCGGCCCTGCCTCCTCTTCCCTCTCCTCCTCCTCTGTCATGCGCCCCCTCGTCCCTGCAATTTTTGCGTTTGGTGATGCCAACACCAACACAGGCAACGACAACTACCGCAACGACACCCCTCTGCGCTGCGACTTCTTCCCTTACGGCCGCACATACTTCCACCACCCCACCGGCCGTGCGTCCGACGGCCGCCTCGTGGCGGACTTTGTGGCACAGCTGCTGGGGCTGCCGCTGCCGCCGCCGTCGCTCCAGCCTGGCGCTGACCTGAGCCGCGGCACGAGCTTTGCCACGGGCGGCGCATCCGCCACCTCCACTGCCATGGAGCCAGGTGTGTGTCGGTGTGTTGAGCTGAGGTTCTTGATGGAGGTGTGCAGGGGTGTGTTGAGCTGTCATGGCATGAGTGGTCACGACCTGCTGCCTGTGGCAGACTTCTTGGGTCACTGTGATGTGTGCCTGCGTGCATACGTGCGTGCGTTGTTTCGTGCGTGCGTGCGTGCGTGCAGGCATGCCTGCGTGCGTGCGTGCGTGCGTGCGTGCGTGTGTGCGTGC